>PVJA010000479.1:105810-118206 GCA_004027025.1 Myocastor coypus
AAAAAAAAAAAAAAAAAAAAAAAAAAAAAAAAAAAAAAAAAAAAAAAAAAAAAAAAAAAAAAAAAAAAAAAAAAAAAAAAAAAAAAAAAAAAAAAAAAAAAAAAAAAAAAAAAAAAAAAAAAAAAAAAAAAAAAAAAAGACAAGGGCACAGAAGTGGGTTTATAACGCTTACTAGGTGTGCAACATAAGCATGTTAACATGAATTCAGACTCCTGTTATGACCACTACATGCTGGGGCTGTCTCTTTTCATACTTAGGTGGGCAAAGCACGATTGAAGTGCTGACTGGTACCTCTGATGTACTGAAGGCAAAGCCTAGAGCTTTTACTAGTCATCTTGGAAAGTTGATAGTGGAAACGTGGTAAATGTAGGAAAGAAACCAGTGGGTACGGGAGCTGAAGACATACTCCCTGAACTTTTGTGGGCAGAAAAGCCACACAGTTCTCAAGAAAACACCCTCTGACTAGGTCCCAGGAGGATGAAAGCTGGGTTACACTGGCCTGTTGTCTGGGCCCCAAATGCAGCTTCTTTGTAAACAGAGTTCTTAGCTTGTTTGTGGCATGACAAACCCAGTCACAATCTGATGATGCCTGGGAACACCTTTTGGGAATAATTTTTTAATGGCATAAAATATAGGATAGTAAAAAGAAAATAAATTATTTTAGAAATACTTATCAGAACACTAAAGTAAAGATGGGGTACAATTCTCTATGTGCTTTTGTTTTAACACATTTAATAACAACATGTACAATTATTTTGAAGTCATAATTACTATAAAAGCAACAAGTAAATGTTATTTAAATTGTCTGGATACAAGTCCCACATGATGTAAAAATATTTGTGATTCTACTAGCAGCAAAAGGATAAGTGTAATGAATCCTGTATGGCTGTGCTGGTTGCATCCCACTGAAGAATGGGTACAGCTCACATCCTGAGAGAGAAGTGTAGGAAATTTTCTATTCGCAGAAAAGAGATGCTTCATCTCTAATTTTTAAAGAAATGCATTAATTACAAAGTTCATTCCATCATCTGAGAACGTAGGAGGTCCTTGGGTGGCCCATGGGATGCTGGTGAGCTGTGATCTGTGGGCCTTGGCACACAGGCTCAGAGCTTGGCTGGCACCCAGTCCCATCACTTGAGAACTTAGGAGCACTGTGGGCAGCCCATGGGATGCTGGTGAGTTCTGACCTGTAGGTTTCAACCTGCAGGCGAGGAACTTGTTCTGGCACCTGGTACAACCACTTGAGAATTTAGGAGAATGTTGGGCAACCATGGGAGCTTGGTGAATCTGGCCCGTGATACAAAGTCACTACTCAAAAAATCAAAGAATGAATGCACCTAGACAGAAATTAGAGAAACTTCACCTTCACAATTCGTAAACATGGCCATACTCCCAAAAGTGTTACAGATTAAATGCAATGCCAATTAAAATACCATAGTATACCTCACAGATCTAGAGAAAAACATTCCTAAAATTCATCTGGAAGCAGAAGAGACCTAGAACTGCAAAAGCAATCCTGAGCAAGAAAGGAAAGGCAGGAGACATAACAATCCCTGACTTGAAATTATACTCCAAAGCTACTGTGATAAAATCAGCATTTATTGGCATAAAAATAGACCAGAGGGTCAATGGAACCGATTAGAAGATACAGCACAACTGCCAACACACTCAGCTACTTTATCTTTGACAAAGGGGCCAAACATTCATTGTGATATATGGCCTCTTTAATAAATGCTGCTGAAAAAATTGGCTTTCTACATGCCGAAGGCTAAAACTAGACTCACGTATATCACTATACCCCATGTGGTGTAGTGGTGTATGCACTACGCCACAGTCAGAACAGATCAAATATTTAAACATTAAAACAAAAACACTAAATCTTCTGAAGGAAAATATAGGTAAAAATCTTAAAAACATAGAGGTAGGTAGAACGTTCATGAACAAAAACCAAACTGCAAGAGGAATACTTTAAAGAATGAACAACAGGGATCTCACCTTTTTGAAATTTATGCACTTCAAAAGAAATCATCAAGAGAGTAAAACTAAAGACCCATGAACTGGAAAAAAAAAAAAATTACTGGTAACTGTCCCTCTGACAAAGGCCTTCAAGATATAAAGAATTAAAAAATCAGGCCTCCAAAATTCAAAGGCCCAATCCAAATTGGGAATCCGAGATCAATATACACTTCTAGGAAGAAGAAATGCAAATTATAAGTAAATATATGAACTCTTACCCCAGAAAGAATGAGTACCATCAAGAAGCCAACCAATAACAAATGTTGGAAGGGCTGTGTAGAAAAAAAGAGATTCTTCTCCACTGTTGGTTGCAGTGTGGACTGGTACAACCACTATGGAAGTCAGTGTGGAAATTCCTCAGAAAGCTAGGATTAAGAGTCTCATTCAACCCAGCTATTCCTTTCCTGGGTATTTTTCCAGAAGTAAATACATCATACTACAGCGATTTATGTGCTCCTATGTTTATAGCAGTGTAATATGCCATCGCTAAATCTTGGAAGCAATCCAGAAGCTTATCAACTGAGGAATGGATAAAGAAGATGTAGCAATTTTACACATTATTCAGCTATGTAAAAGGATAAATTTGAGGCTCTTATTGGTAAATGGATGTAACTAGAGACCATACTCTTAAGTAAAGTAAATCAGACCCACATAGGCAAACATTGTATTATTTCTTTTGCGTGAGAGCCTGAAAGACAAAATAAACTTTGAAGGGTACAACAGATATGGGAAAAAGGGAATGAGACTGTTCAAAGGGAAAGAATAACTGAGATGAGGAGAAGGGCAGAAGAGGGAGTTGGGGAAAAAGATATATCTATGTATGTGAGCAGGATGGTTTAGACAACTGTACTGTGGATTTCTGCTGGTCTGTGTAAAAATCCAGTCAATGCTTAATTAGTTTTGTCCCTCTCCCCCTCCCCCTCCCCTCCTTCTTTCCCTTCTTCTTCTTCCTCCTCTTCCTCTTCCTGTCCTTCTCCTCCTTCTCCTTCTTTTGTACCATGGATCAAATTTAGGGCCTTGCACTTGCCAGGCAGATATTTATGCTGCTGAACTACCACCCCAGCTTCCTATTTATTTATTTATTTATTTATTTACTTGTTGTTGGTGGTGGTACCAGGGATCTAACTTAAGACCTTGCACTTTCTAGGCAATCACTTATTTCACTGAGCTATCTCCCCAGCCCTCTTTTTAAATTTTTATGACTTTTTTCTTTTCTGTTTTTCTTTCTTTCTCCAGCCTTGCATGTATATATCTGGTAAAACCAACTCATTTGAATATGACACTATGCAATACCACAAACACTGTGAAATTCACATTAGTTTGTTTAGCCATATTTTGTATCATTTGTAATTTTGTTTTAATACTATTTTTCTTTCTTGTTTGCTTTTTTTTTTTTTTTTTTGGTCTTTTTGAGACAAGGTCTCTCTATGCACATCAGGCTGGCCTTGAGCTCACTTTTATAGCCCAGGCCAGTTTCAAAATCACACCCATCCTCCTTCCTCAGCCTCCCAAGTGCTGGGATTATAGTTAATACTATTTTGAGCTCTATTTAAACACTAAAAAATAAAGTTTGTACATGTTCAGTGTGGCTAATTCTGTAAATACAGACTCAGGTAAGTCTGAACTGTGCACAGAGGGCCATGGTCTAGTTCAGGAGCGTGCTTTGAGCCCACTGTCAACCGCAAGCCCGGGCACTGTGCTGTTTACTTGAACAGTTTCACTAAGATATAGGGCACATCAAGTTTACTTAGTAAAATAGTTATAATAGATATGGAAGTTCATACTTATGTCTCTACCATGCCTAAAAGGAGCGCTAACCTTTCCAGGTCTCCCCTCTCCCACCCCTGGCAACTATGAAATCTACTTTTTTTTTTTTTATCTGTACAAAGTTGCTCATCTTAGGCTTTTCACACACACATTGCCATCTCCATCATTGAGCCTTCTTTATAAAATCACCTAAACCAGCCTAACAGTGAACATGGAGTCATGGCTCCTGGAAAGAAAGTCAGGTGGCCATGAGTCTCTGGCTGTAGCATTTTTATCAACTGGTCAGTGCATCACCTTATTTCTCATGTTCGGCCTCAAGGCTCCTTATTTAACATGTACTGTTGAGTCATGAACATGAGACTCATAGCAAATGTGCCTGGAAGTATCTTCTGCCTGAGGCACAACACAGCCTCCTGTGCTGAGGGCACTAGAAAGCACTCCAGCCCTATGCTTAGAGCCACTTAAAATAGCAAAATAACCATCAAAAATCAAATAGCATATGTAAACAGTGGCACTGAATGGACTGTGAGCAGATTCTACTTTACTGTGGGGCATGGGAGGCTTACTGCATTGGTTTTTACTTAATGGTACTGGGGATTAGCACAGGCAGGGCTTTTGCACTGAACTACATTCCCAGTCCTTTATGTTTTTTGAGATAGTGCTTTGCTAAGTCACTAATTTGCTCAGGCTAGGCTCAACTTTGTGATCCTCCTGCCTCAGCCTTCAAG
The DNA here is from genome assembly GCA_004027025.1 of Myocastor coypus. Taxonomy (NCBI): domain Eukaryota; kingdom Metazoa; phylum Chordata; class Mammalia; order Rodentia; family Myocastoridae; genus Myocastor; species Myocastor coypus. The sequence goes on from PVJA010000479.1 coordinate 110,322, forward strand.
AGTGCTAGGATCACAGGTATGGGCTACCATGTCCTGCATTCCTGTGTTTCATAGCAGGTGGGTACATGTGCGTGGGTGGCTCCAATTTCTAAACACTCTGAACATTTCTTTAAATGACCACAAAATCAAGCCGAGTATTGATCTGGGGTTACAAATAAATTTTGTCATGTAGGCAAATATGCAAATACAGAATCTCCAAATAATGAGGATCACTCTTAAAAGCCAACATAGAGCAAGCAACCTTTATTGCCTGCCTAGTTCTGTTGATAAAGGGCTTTTGAGTTCATTTACATTGCTACATGTGCAGTGCAGTATTTTATTTCCTTTTGTTGCTCGGTAACTGTCCTTTGTGGAAACATATATATATATATACTTTATCTATCTGTCGGCTGAAGAACACTTGCTGTCTGCACCTTTTGCTGTTGTACTAGTGAGTAGTACTGTGATAAACCTCCATGTGACATGAATTCATATCATCCACATGCTGGCATTCTGCTGGGAGGATGTATATCTATACTCACTTAGGATGCTGTTCTATAATTTTGGTCATGTCCTTGTGTGGTTTGAAGAAAGAGATTATTTTAAGTAGATGACTCATTTTTTAAAACATAGTTGTGGGTTTATCTCAACATGTGTTAGAAGAATGCTGACCTTTCATTTGTGATAGTAATACAGTGTTCTGTTAAAACATATTTCAGTAATAAGAGGTAATTGGCCTCTTAAAACACAGGCAGAGGTATTCAACCTCTTAAGACACATGCAGCAGAGAGACTATGGATTGTGCTGAACCTGGGTGGGCCTCAGTGGGGAGATTGTGGGTTGTGCTGAACCAAGTTGCCACAGAAACTGCATCTTCACAATGACAGATTGGCCTATCTGTCCTGAATCTGAGGGAGTCTGGCTGTCCACAAATGCACAGGTGCCCCAACACTCTATCTGGAATATGGTTACCACAATGAGAAACCAGTGAATAAGGCAGGAAGGCTCTGTCTGAGCTCTGAGGAGGGCAAGAGGGCTCCAACGATGGAATGTGGGACTGAGACAGTGAATGGATGAAAACCCAGAAAAGGGCTTGTTGGCGTGGAGGCTGACCACAGCTCAGGAGAGAGATGCTGCCCTCCCATTTCGCAGATGGGATGCTCAGTTCCATGGGTTGAGTGGTGGACAGGGGGCTGAAAAAGGGCGGATGGAGTAAGATATCTACTAGTACCTGGCAGAGGGGCCAGACCTCCTCCAGGGCAACCTCTGCCGGGACTTCAAACCCCAATTCTGCGGCCATGAGACACAAAGACTGCATGATACATGAGAAGGCCTGTGTGCATATACGGCACTTGCTGGCACAGTCATATCTTCTTTATTATTATTATGGCCAGCTCAGCCTGCCCTGGGGGTGGGCCTGTGCAATATGTGGTTCTGGGGATCAAACTGCAGTTCCCGCGGTTGCCTAAACTTGCCTAAGCGTGCGCTTTAGATTGCTGAGCCATCTCTCCAGCCCCACATTCGTATCTTCATCCTACCCATCATGAGCATGGGCATGAATAGGAACAAGGTCCTTGGACTTCAAGGTCTGGTGGAATCAGACACACAAAAATATCAGACTAAGAGGAAAAGTATCAACAGATTCCTGACTGGTGAGAGGGGAAGAGAACTCCAGGTAGCGACAGCAAGAAGGGACAGGTGTTTGTCCCAGGGCCATCTGGGCAGTGGAGACAACCAGAGAACAGCAGACACAGATCAGAGAAGAGGGATGCTGGAGGCTATCCAACCATACAGGGACCCTGGAGAGACCTGACCCAAAGTGATGCCTCAGTTGGTCACTGTATGAGACTGCTGTGCTGGCCTCTCCATACTGTCAGCAGGACACACGGCTCAGAGGCACTGCAGATACCTCTGATCCTGTGCCAGAGAACGGGCCTGAGCAAGATCAGCAAGCCTCCTGCTGTCTCCTCTCACCGCGGGAGGGAAGAACACAAGAGCTAACCGAGCACAGACTGGAAACTGACACACTGCTCAGTGCATCACCTCATGGCACCTGACAGGTAGCATTACACGTACCTCATTTTGCAAATGAGGACAGTGAAGTGCAGGATACAGAGGGTATGGCCTGTAGATAGGAATCTTGCAGCTGGCTTGTACACTGTGACTCCTATTTTTTCACCTAGCACACTAAGGCTGCTTCCTCTGTTTCCTCTCCACCAAGCCATCCTTAAGTATGCCTGAGAGATGCCTAGGGTTAAGTACCTAACAGTAGATACAGTGTGGAGTCACTCTGCAAGGGCCCCCACTGGCTGCTTTGATCTTTGAGACTGTCAGTAGTCAGTGCTCACTGTGTACACAAGAGATCTGTCCTAGGAAAGAAGGATAATCATGACCAAAGCCACTACAAAAATGCAATTTTTCTGATTTCACACTTCATCTGCAGTTCATTCTTTCCTTTAGCACATTAGTATGAAATGACAAGAATTCTCCTAAATTTAGAGAAGCAAAATGGATGTACAATGTACTTCTAGGTGATGAACAGGACAGGGTCCTATAGTGATTCTGCAGCCAAGTGCCCACTTTCAAACAAATTACCAACAATGTTACTAATTTATTTTCACACAAATGATACTGTTATTTCTGAGAGCACAGCTGAGCCATCAGAGCTAAACAGTAACTAAAATTATAACTTAAAGTTAACATTATTTCTCAATCCTAAAAAGACAGGGAAAATGTACATGGGGTCTAATGCTGAACACTTAGACTACTAACAAATGCTTCTTCATGACTGAATTCACGTATTTTCAGTTGAAATACTAGAAGTATTAGTGTTGTTTTTCTTTAGATTTAAAAAGCATAAGTCAATACTAAAATATCAGATGCAATTTTGTTATTTCTGAGCTTTTTTACTTATTTGACCAGAAAATAATCTATCATGGATTAGAAAGTGGAATTTCCCAATCGTTTTATGGTGAAACAAACTAAAGAATTGTATTTTTGTCTTAAATGATTACTAAAAAAGCAGCAACTCTGCCTGCTGGGCACCTCGTTTCTGGATGAAGACTCGGAGCAGAGGATTTGCACTGGAGACCGCCTTGCAGAAGTTGTCATCGTTGTTGATGGGCAGCAGGTCCCCGTGTACATCTGCATAGCCAATGGTTACTTCCGTGTTGGAGATGTGGTGGGTGTGCACGACCAACTGGTAGAAATCCTCAAACTTCCCAGGCTTATGACGGTCCAAGGAGAACCTTCGGAATTCAGCCCCAAACTGTAATGCAAAAGACAGGCATAAGCTATTAGAAGGTGAATTTTGTTCATGGATAAACAAGTGGTTACTGAGCCCTCAAGATATGGCAGCAAACAGTGTTACTGTTCTCATAACTGATACTGAGAAAATGCAAACTCTCAGGTAGAAAAGGGAGCACTAGAAGGCATATGAAAGACATGAATGGAAGAAGCAGCTTACACCCCAGTAGTTTCTTATCTGCTGTGGCTGACATGCTGATGAACGAACCACTGGGTTCAGCTGGCTGAAAAAGCAAGGTTTAGGTCAGTTATAAACCTGGGGGTCCACAGGGACCTCATAGGCCTCCTTGGCTCTTCTGAGGTCTCAGTGAAGGGTTGCCACAGTATCAAAGCTGGGGTCAGGAAACTCAGAGGCTGAAGAGGAGTATATTCTGGATTTTTTTTTTTTTAATATGGCTGGCTCAGCCTGCCTTCTGGAGTGGGGCTGGCACAGCATGTAGGGCCAGGAATCGAACCACTGCAGTTGGCTAAGCTTGCCTAAGCAGGTGCTTTAGACTGCTGAGCTGTTTCATTGGCCCCTGTTCTGGATTTTTTTTTAAAATTTTTATTAATGACAAGGTGAAACCCCATGTATTTTGATTACATAGCAGAAGTGTCCTGATTTGAATAGTGTTTTGGTAAGCCCCAACAGCCATATTTCAAAAGGGTCATAAGTAGAAGGATTTTTATTTATTTATTTATTTATTTATTTATTTATTTATTTATTTATTTAGTGGTACTGGGGATTGAACTCAGGACCTTGTGCTTGCCAGGCAAGTGCTTACTCTACTGAGCTATCTCTCTGGCCCTGGAAGGAAATTTAAAAGCAGAGTATGAGCTAAAATAAACCCTGGTTGCCAGTGAGGTTATCTGAGGTACAATTATTGCTAATTGAAATAAACTCTGGTTCACAAATCCAAGGGAAATAAGACAGAGGTATTAGCTGCTGGAGAAAAGACAGAGCCAGTCTCTCCTCAAAGACATTAAATTTCTTTTGGAGTGGAATAGGAGCAATTGGGGCTGCATATAGGAAAATGTCAAGACCAACCTTTTTCTTGTAGATCCTAGCCCTGGGCCAGCTGCCCAAGAACTGCCCATGGTCTCTCCCAAGAGGACACTTGCTCACCTCCTATGAGTCACTGGGTCAGGATAAGCAACTATTGATCACCTGGCAAGGGGGACCTGTCACCAGGTGATACGGAATCTGTGCTCTTCTATATAATTGAAAGCTAATTAAATGGGCTCCAAAATGTACAAAAATGGCTAGTGTCTTCACAAAGCAAGTTATTGAATCATCTACACACCACGTCAACATTTCAGAAACAAATCAGTGCAAATCACAGAGTGTATTAGAGGGCCCTTGGAGTTTGGTGTGTGGCTGAAGTATTTATGTTTTTAACAAGTTTCCAGAAGAAGCTAATGATAGGAGCCTGTACACATATGCAAAGAACCACTAGTTCAAAGGAATGAACCAGTAGACCCCAACTTCCTGGTTCTTCCTGAGAACCAGTTCTACCCATTTCCTCCAGATCACCCAAAGCAAAGTCTATCTCTTCTCTACTTGGACAGTCCCCTGGCATCCACCAGTGGGACAATTCAAAATGCTGAATGAGCAAAGCCATGTTTAAAGACTAATCAAAAGCCCAAAGGATCCTTCTACACACTCTGCAGGGGAAATGTATGACCCTAGAACTTGATGCTAGGCCAGTCACAGCTCTGAATACAGTTGCACACTGTAAGAGGGCTGGAAGAAGGGCTGTTGTTCATGTACTGCTCTTCCCCTGAGAATCTCTGCCCTTATTATTCAAAGCTAAGAACCAAATTCCCTTCTGTACTAGTGAATGGTATGTGAACCATGCAAATTCCTCTACACACGGGGATGCAAAACTTTGGCACAAGCAATAAAGCCTACAGTAGAAGTTTTTACACAGTTGCTTTCACATTTGATTATTCAGTCAAATCAAAACACATCCATTCACTAACAGGCAGCCCTCATCTTTTCCATCTACTGACTTCCAAAGCAGTTTGCTTTTTATCAGTATATGTGAAAGACCATGATCACAGAGAATCAAACTGGTAAAAGCATTTCTGACACTTACATAGAATCTGACGCAAAAAATGTACATACACTTCAGGAAAAGGTTTTTTTTCATTTGTTTTTGTTTTGTTTTTTTTTTTTTGGTATTGGGGATTGAACTCAGGAGCTCATACTTGCCAGGCAAATGCTTTTTCTATTGAGCTATCTCCCCAGCCCCCGGCAAAGAAGTTTTTCAACAGACGGTATTACCCTTGAACTTGGGAACCTAGACAATGTTGTGTATTGCAGAAACCCACCACACTTCTGACTCATAGAGAAAAAATTGAAAATGCATGTGCAGCAATCCGAATGACCAAGATTACACAAACGGCAGATTGCCATCCTAATAAATGACTGGAAGCTAATGGCCACCACATTGAGCATCTCTTATTATGATAGCGGCAACAGGTAATCTATATTAATTTCAAAACATCTCAATAAACTTAGGTTTTTATTTTAAAACAAAATAACAAAAATTTCAGAGCAATTAGAAAATTAACAATAGTTATTGTAATGAATATTATCTTTAATTCAGACAATATAAGCATAAGCTGCGCCTTTCAATGAACTAATAGAAATTAGTACTGTGATCATCTTAGTTATCTTGTGTGTGTGTTTTGTTTTTCTTCTCCCTGCTTATTTGTTCTTTCCTTTTGAGCAGTTACTTCCCTTTCACAGTATCTATTGTACATTTTGGGTCTTATTTACTCTTAATTTTTTACACTGATGGCACAACACCATGCTTATATTCGACTTGCCTTTCTTTTGCCAAAAGCTTGTGATACATTATTTGTGCTCATTCTGTTTTTTCCTAATGTGAGGATTCATTGCTATGAATTTCCCTCTTAGCACACTTTTTTATTTATTTATTTATTTATTTTTTTGGTCTTTTTGATACAGGGTCTCGCTATGCAGCTCAGGCTGGCCTTGAGCTCACTTTTGTAGCCCAGGCTGGTCTCGAACTCACATCGATCCTCCTGCCTCAGCCTCCCAAGTGCTGGGATTACAGGCGTGCGCCACCATGCTGGGATCCTCTTAGCACACTTTCATTATGTCCTACAGGTTCTAAAAAGCTGTATTTGCATTTTCATTTGATTATAGATATTGTTTAATTTCTTCTTTAATTTAATCTGTGGCCCATTTGCTGTTCAGGAGGATATTATTTAATTTCAATAGGTTTATGGAATTTTTTGTGATTTCTCTTGGTATTAATTTTCAATTTCATTGTTCTGTGTGGTCAAATAATAAGCATGGGATAATTTCAATTCATTTATATTCATTTAAGTATGTTCTATGGGTTAATGGATGGTGTACTTTTCAGAATATTATGTGTACAGCTGAGAAGAATGCATATTGATACTGCTTGGTGGAAAACCCCGTAAATGTCTACCAAGTCTATCTGTACACAGGCATGATTCAGTTCTATTATTTCTTTGGTAATTTTTCTGTAGTTGATCTGTTTAAGATCTTCTGTAACTAGTATGTTATTGCTTACTTGATTTTTTATGTTTATTAATATTTGTCTTATATAATATTTGTGCTTCTACATTGGGTACATACATAAGTATGATTATCTTTTTCTCTTACATTTTTCCCCTGACAAGTATGTAGTGACCTTATCTTTTTTAATCATTTTTGGTTTGAAGCTGACATTGTCAGCAACCAGAACAGCAACCTCTGCTTTTTTTCTGGGTTCTTGTCACATGGAATATTGTTACCATCCTTTGACTTGCAGTCTATCAACTTCCTTTTGAGTTAAATGTGTTTCTTGCATACAGCAGATTGCTAGATTTTGCTTCTCAATTCACTCTGCCAGCCTGTGGCTTTTGATTGGTGAATTGAGGCCATTTACACTGATGCTTATAACTGATATGTATTGGCTTATCTTTGTCATATTATTTTTTCTGCTATAGGTTCCCTACTTTTCCCCTCTGTTTAATTGCTTGCTCTGCTTGGTGATTTTTTTTCTGTTGTTCTTGAAGTTGTGTTTGTTTCTGTCTCTTTCTAGAATATCTGTCAGTATTCTGTGTAGGGTTGCTTTGGTGGTCATGATTTTCTTCAGTTCTTCTTCGTCATGGATGTATCTTATCTTGTCATTAAATTTGATAAATGGTTTTGCAGGGTATATCAATCTCAGTTAGAAGTTATTTTCTTTCAGGATGTACAATACTTGCCTTCAAGTCCTTCTTGATTTTTATGGTTTGTGTTGAGAAATCTGCCATGATTCTGATGGGTTTTCTACTGTAGGTGATCCGGTTTTTTTTCTCTTTAAAACAGCTTTTTTTTTTTTTTTTTTTTTGTCTTTTTGAGACAGGGTCTTGCTATGCAGTTGAGGCTGGCCTTGAGCTCACTTTTGTAGCCCAGGCTGGTCTCGAAATCGCACCAATCCTCCTGCCTCAGCCTCCCTAGTGCTGAGATTACAGGCGTGAGCCACCACGCCTGGCTAAAAACAGCTTTTAATATTTTGTTCTTTTGCTGAATTTGTAGGATCTTGATTATTATGTATCTAGGTATAGATTTATTTTGATTATGGCTAATTGGAAT
>PVJA010000479.1:125595-171170 GCA_004027025.1 Myocastor coypus
AAAAAAAAAAAAAAAAAAAAAAAAAAAAAAAAAAAAAAAAAAAAAAAAAAAAAAAAAAAAAAAAAAAAAAAAAAAAAAAAAAAAAAAAAAAAAAAAAAAAAAAAAAAAAAAAAAAAAAAAAAAAAAAAAAAAAAAAAAAAAAGAATTTCATGATGACAAAACCAACTGTACACAGACTACTAAAAGATATTCTGGAGAGGGACCACAAAGGGAATGGAAAAAAAACACCAAATAGGGCAAACAAACACAGGAGAAAAAGAGGTACACAACAGCAGGTAATAGCTTGTAAATCATTAGTCAGTACCTTTCACTTGCCAGAGAGGCACTTGTGAGATGGAAAACAATATTACATGCCCAAGCAACTCAGAGAAAAAGCAGGGGTAGCTATCCTGTTCATAGAGAGTCTGAGGGCCTGGCGGTATGGCTCACTGGTCTAAAGCGCCTGCTTGGGAAAGCTTGGGCGGCTTCAGGGATGGCGGTTTGATCCCCGGCACCACATGCTGCACCAGCCCTGCCCTTGGAGTGGGCTAAGCCAGCCATAAAAATGAGTGAATAAACAAATAAAGGTTCTGAAACATGAAAAAAAAAATAGAGACTCTGAAATTCAAACCAAGAATGATCAAATGAAATAAAGAATGCCACCTCACACTGGATAGGGAAAAATACAAAAGGAAGAGATAATAGTCATAAATATGTGTGCACTAAACATGGATGCAACCAACTGTATAAGAAAAATCTTAATGGACATGAAAAATCTAATTTTCAATACCACAATCTTACCAGCACACCTTAATACCCCCTTATCCCAAAAAAGGTAAGTCAAGCAGACAAAAAATTAGCAATGTTGTAGCAGAACTGAACTGAAACTTGGAAGAAATGGACTTAGTGGACATATACAGTGTTCTACCCAACTACATCTACATACACATTTTTTTCTCAGCTGCACATAGGACAGTTTCTAAACTAGACCACATACTAGTCCATAGGACATGTTTAAGTCTATGCAAGAAAACAGAAATCATCCCATGTGTAGTATCTGAACACAGTGTAGTGAAACTGGAAATAAATCACAAAAGAAATCACAAAGACCCCATAAATGCATGGATATTAAACAACACCCTCCTCAGCAACAGTGGGCTACAGATGAAGTTGAGACATTAAACAATATCTACAACTCAATGAATTTTCAAGCAAAACTCATTAGAATTTATACAATGCAATGACAGTAGTTCTTAGAGGGATATTTATAGCTGTAAACTCATGCATTAGCAAAACACAATGAGAACAAATAAATACCTTAATGCTGCACCTCAAATATCTAGAAAAAGAGCAAACCAAACCCTGTCTGAAGAAGGGAGTAAATTATATAAGTCGGAGCAGAAATCGATGCAATTGAGACAAATAAAACAATACAAAGAATTAACAAACCATAAAGCTGGTTCTTTGAAAGAGCACATAAAATTGATAAGCCCCTAGCTAACTTTATCAAAAAGGAAAGAAAACTCAAATACAAGCAATAAGGAATTAAGTGGGCAAAATTACAACAGACCCTGTGAAAATTCAGAAGATCATCCATACCTATTTTGAAAATCTTTACTCTCACAGAATCTAAGACGCTGAAGAAATGGACAGAGTCCTAGAAAGGTACAAATTACCAAAACCGAATTAAGAAGATGTAAGAATTCTCAGTAACCCAATAACAGACAATTAAATTCAAAATGTAATTAAAAAACAAACAAACAAACAAACAAACTACTGACAAAGCTCAGGTCCTGATGGATTCATAGCTTAATTCTACAATAAATTTATAGAAGATACAATTTTTTTAAAAAAGTAATCAGATAAAATAAGAGACGAAAAAATGTCATAAGATTGTCTTGTTACAATGTTGTATATAGTTTGATTCTAAATTTCTGTATAAAAATGTGTAACTCTTTTTCACATTCTATAGAGATTTAAATTTTAGAATATACATGGTTGTTGGAAAATAGCAGTTCCATGTTATGTCTCAGGCATTTGATATTCAGATAGATAGTGATGTTAAGCTCAACTGCCTCTTTTACAGGCTAATAATATCACTAAACATCTCTTCTGGATGTTTAACAACTAAAGCTTGCAGACGAAAAATTAGAGAAAAAGAGGAGCTACAAGGATAGCCAATATTTTGGCCCTAGCCCTTGAAGTTGAGTGAGAACTCGGGACATAATAGAACCTGTGCTGTGATATCATCTAACTCAGCAGCGTCCCAAATTTTCTGATCAAGGAGATTCTGGGACCACAAAGGAAATTGATCCACAATATATAGTATGCCTAACGAGAGTCACTTAGAGAGAAAACACTCTCTCAGGCTTTCATAGAGAGCAAACTGGTCAAGCAAAGGCTGTGACTCATCCAGATGACTGACACTGACAAAAGATCTATAAGGCATTCGAGTTGTTTCCAAGTTTTTTATTTTATTTTTATTCATATTAATGAGAAGTAAAATAGTAGTGAAACAATTTCAAAACAGATTAGTAGAACAGTTATAATAATTAATACATTGCATATTGTTGTCTTCCTGGTAGTTATTCAGAGGACAAGATGTAGACATGATATCTTGCCTAAACAATATTAGCACAAACTTTTATTCTCAATGAACTAAGAGAAGGTAGCTGTATATGTATCCTAACTCTCTTGTGTATACATATTTTTGTCACACAAGGGTACTTTATTTATGCTTTTGTGAAGTTAGTGGCGCATGACACTAGGTTGCCTAGCAACGGATAGCTAATCTTAACCGGATGGGATGTTCATCACAGGAGTAAGGGAGCTTGTTTTCTTTAGATACTGGGCCAAGTCCCACCTATGCATATTTGATCAATTTCATAGCTTCTTAGCTCTCAACATATCCCCCTTTTTCATTTTCTTTTCTCAGATATGGGTATTCCACTGCAGTTAGAGAACCAGTATTTGGAGAAGTCTGTAAAGGACCTTTTCAGACTTGAAGCCAGTCTAAAAATTATAGGTACTTGAATTCAGCAAAATAACCCAATGTAGTCCAATAGTTCATAATGGTAGTGAGATATCAGCAGAACTGACAATTGTCAGAAGTAGTTCACTTGAGCCTTTTACAGCTCAGGATATTAATATGGCATTACTTTTTATACATCATGATTATATTTTTCTGCTAGAAGTATAAGACCAAGTTAAAACAAGAACAATATAATTAAAGATGTAACTTGCTATCTCACAAGGTCAGTCAGATCCCCTCAGGATTTACCCTGAAACCAAATTTATATGCTTACATCTGGTAAGCTCAGCAAGTACACTGAAGACAGCAATGAGCAATATGACGACCACTGTTCAATACCTATTTTTTGGAAACTGTGTACTGTTCGCAATGCCTTTTCTGTTAATTTTTTTTTTTTTTTTTTGTCTTTTTGAGACAGGGTCTCGCTGTACAGTTCAGGCTGGCCTTGAGCTCAGTTTTGTAGCCCAGGCTGGTCTCGAACTCTCACCAATCCTCCTGCCTCAGCCTTCCGAGTGCTGGGATTACAGGTGTGTGCCACCACGCCCGGCTTCTGTTAATTTTCTATTGTTTAAAATAAAAATACTTGAAAAACAAAGAAACAAAAACCAAAAAGTAATAGAAAATCATATTTATTAACATATAGAGATAAGGAGCTGGGGAGATAGCTCCGCAGCACAAGTGCCTGCCTGGCAAGTGCAAGGTCATGAGTTTGAACCCTGATCCTGAAAAACAAAACAAAATAAAACAAACAAACAAAAACATACAGAGACAAAAAGGAATATTACAGGAATTCATCTGAAAATCAGTCAACAATATTCTTTTATGATAAAAATGCTCAACAAAAAAAGCAATAGAAGAAAATGTCAATGTAATACAGGGCTTCTATAAAAACACAGAACTAACATCATACTTAGTCACTAAAAGTAGACTGATTTGGGAGGCTTTCAGGATACCTCAGCAGTTTAAGCACTTGTGCCTACAATTCCAGTCTGGCACCAGGGTCATTGGTTTGATCCTCAGACTCACCAGAAAGCAAGCCTGAGCCAGTCTCAAAAAAAAAGAGAGAGAGAAAAAAAAAAAAAGGACGCCATGTGGGTGCTGGCATCGCGCAGCGTAGGGTCACCATGGTGGAGCTGCAGCAGGTCTGGGTGCAGGAGGCAGTGGACTCCATGGTGAAGAGTGTGGAGAGAGAGAACATCCGGAAGATGCAGGGCGTCATGTTCTGGTGCAGTGGCAGCGGCTGTGAGGACAGCCAGGTGACCATGCAGCAGGTGCACCAGTGCATCGAGCGCTGCCATGTGCCTCTAGCTCAGGCCCAGGCCTCAGTGAACAGCGAGCTGGAAAAGTTCCAGGACCGCCTGGCCCGGTGCACGATGCACGGCAGTGACAAAGCCAGAGATTCAATGGATGCAGGGAAAAAGGAGCTTCAGGTAAAACAGCAGCTGGACAGTTGAGTGGCCAAGTGTGTAGATGATCACATGAGCCTCATTCCAACTATGATCAAGAGGATGAAGGCGTCTCTCTCATCTATTGGGAAATAAAGTCTGTGCCGGTGACCACTGTGGCAAAATCTATTTCTGAGGGCAGGAATCTATTTTAAAAGAATGGCAATCTTAGTCTTTTACATAAAATTTCTAAAGAAACTAAGGATAAAAGGAAGTTTGTGATAAATTTCATGTCTCTGGACCCTGGTTCCTTTGTTTGGATGTGAGAAAGTGAAATTTGAAAAAAAAATGGTGCTAAAGTTTGGACCAAAGATAGCATAAGACAATGTTTTAGAGCCAGACCTTACCCTGAAGTAGAGCGCTCCCTTTTATCAACTGAGAACCCTCCAAGATACCAAGAGTCCTCATACTACACAGATACTAGCAGGCTGGAGCTTCCTCCAAGCTGCCCATAACCCGGTAGAGTTGCTGGAGAAGTGTCCCTGTACCCCGCCTCCTATTTATAAGAAGTTATCAACACACTGTTTTCCATAAGCCATAAAATGAACTTCAGATAACTAACTTACACACCTGCAATCTCAACATTTGGAAGGCTGAGGCAAGAGAACTGCTGTGAGTTTGAGGTCAGCCTGGGCTACACAGTGAGTTCATGGCCAGCCTGAACATGTAGCAAGATGGGGGAGGGGAAGGTACCTGCATTTTGCTTGGTTAGTCTTTTTTTTTTTAAGGATTTTTTTTTTTTGGCCAGCTCAGCCTACCCTGGGGGCGGGGCTGGCATAGCATGTGGTGCTGAGGATTGAACTGTGGTCCCTGCCACCAACACTGCCTATGCAGGTGCTTTGGACCACTGAGCCATTCCGCTGGCCCCCTGCTTGGTTAGTTTTTATATGCAAGGGCATAAAGTGAATTTAAGATGAGAGCAAAGGGGGATAAGAACACTGGAAGGCTTTGTGTATAGTCTTTTCTTGCGATCAAGATATGGATGTGCATGTCTTGAAATTCTCACACTGTGTCTTTCAACCTGGAGACAATTGCACAAAGGAGAGTCACACTACATGTAAAGCAGAGATTTCTTTACTGGCCCATAGGCCCTCATGCTTTTTTTGGCAGATACCAGAACAATCTTTCAGTGACACTTTTCCCCTGAAGATTAAAGGGCTTTGACTCTGATAAACAGGGAAATGGGAACTGTTGGCTAGTTAAGAGATTTGTGAACTACTAATCTTCAAGAAATTGGTTCTTATAGAACAGAATGGAATAAAAGTCTAAACCCAACATTATTTTTTTTAGCCTCCTACTAACAGCACCTTATTAAGATAATCTGGCAATGGGAAGGTCAAAAATTGAGCAATTTGAGCAGTGACTCCTTTACCAAATCCATTTTTGCCTTGCAACACACCTTGTTCCTGGCCCAGCATGGCAGCTTATCTTTTGGATAAGGGTCATGTTATTACCAATTTATTACTCGAAATGGTAATACAGCCCGTGGCTATATCAAGGCTGTGATATATTTTCCTTGTGGTTTGGTCTCACAATAAAAATGTCATTGTTTCCTCAAAAAAAAAAAAAAAAAAAAAGAAAGAAAAAAAGAAAAAAATCCTTCTCAACCTTTGGGCCAGGGAGATAGCTCAGGGGAACAAGTGCCTTTCTGTCAAGTGCAAAGTCCTGAGTTTAATCCCTGGTTCACAAAAAAAAAAACTGATTTTCCCCTGAGACCAAAAACATGATTACACCATCTACTTAACACTATACTTGAGGTTGTACTCAGAATAGTTGGGTAAATAAGAAAATCAGACTAGAAAGAAAAAAGTTATAATATTTCTATTCACAGATGGTATGTACTTATATAGAGAAAATCCTTAGGAATATATTAAAAAATCATTAGTGCTAATAAATGAGTTTAGCATGGGTAGGAAATAATATCAGTACTCAAAAACAAATTGTATTTCTAGTAGTAGCAAATCATCTGAAAAGTATATTTAAGAAAGCAACTTCATTAATAGTGATGAAAAGATAAGAATAACTTCAATAAAAGAAGTGAAACACTTGCACACTGAAAACTACAGAATACTGATGAAAATCTAAACGTGATTAAAATTAATGGAAAGACATTCCATGTTCATGGATCAGAAAGCTTAATATTGTTAACATGGCAATACTCCTTAAACAAGTCTAAAATTTAATGCATTACCTATCAAAATCTTAGCTTCCTTTTTTACGGTTATTGCCAAGATTGTGCTAAAATTATTTGGAAACACAAGGGGCCCTATAGCAAAGAATTCTGAAAATGAAGAATAGAGTTAGATGACTGATACTTTTTAATTTGAAGGTGTACTATAGTACTGACACAACAATAAATATTTAGATAACCAATGGCAAAGAATTGAGAATTTAAGAGAAAAAGCCTTATATTTGTACTCAAATTACAAATTAAAACTCAACTTCTTGATTTTTTAACAAGAATGTTGAGAAAATTTTATGAGGAAATAGTGTTCAACAAATACTGCTAGATAACTGTACATTCATATGCAAAACAATAAAACTGTCCTTCTAGGTCATAGCATATATTAATTCAAACTGGATCACAGGTTAAATGTGTGAACTGAAATTACACAAGAATATATAGGATTATGTGCTCTTGCTTGTTACTGTTTTTCTATCTTTGTTTCTGCTATTTTTACTCTTTAAAATAAAATTTTAAATTTAAAAGAAAAGAAATACAAAACGAAAAAAAAAGAATATATAGGATTACATTTTCACTGCTTGGATCAGGCAATGATTTCTTAAATATGATACTAAAAGCATAAGTAACAAGAGTTAAAATAAGTAAAACTATAATTCATTAAAATTTTGTGCCTCAAAGGATACCACAAGAAAGTGAAAAGGCAGAAATAACAGAATGGCAGGAAAAAAATTTATCAATGAGATATATGCTTAGGGATTTGCGCCAAGAACTTACAAAGAGTTTTTAAAACTGAGCAGTCAAAACATAGATCAACCCATTAAGAGATGGACAAAGAAACAGGCATTTCTCTACAGACATGCAAATAAACACAGATGCCCAACATCAGCCATTAGGAAAACACAAACAAGCAGCATAAAGCTACTGCTATGGTTTGGATGAGCATCCCTTAAAGGTTGATGTGGCATGAGCTGCTGTGGACCTTTAGGAGATGGGGCCTAATGGGGGGCTCTTAAGCCACTGAGGGCACATCACTGAAGGGGTTACAGAATCCTAGTCAGTCTTTTTATTTCCAGACCCATGAGCCGTTAATTTGTCCTAATACATACTCCTGCCATGATGTGTTGCTTCACCACAAATCCACAGCATGATCTTGAACTGGAATCTCTGGAACCAAAATAAACCTTTTCTTCTTTACAAGTTAACTGACTCAGGTATTTCGTTGAGGTGATGGTAAACTAGCTAATACAGTTATTTCAAACCTACTATGATAGTTATAATAAAAAGCATAACATGCTACCAAGAACATGGAGGACGCTGAACTCTTACAGGTTTCTGGTAGTAATGTAAAATAGTGCAAGTGCTTTGATAAACAGCTTGACAGTTTCTTAAAATGTTAAACAAGAGTTCTAAGAAAATAGTGGAGTGGTAAGGAACAACAACTTAGCCTCTCTAAGACTTGGAATCCAGATACCAGAAAATAACAACTTAAGATAGGGAGTAGAGAGGAGAGGCAGAGACAGAGACAGAGACAAGATGAAGATCCCTAGGAACCAAGAAGAATTTGATAGGAAAGTTAAAACCTACAGAGAAATTGAAGAGCCAAACACAAAGCAGAGAAGGGAAGGGAAATTTGTACTTTCTCCCTGGCTACTAGCTCATGGGAAAGGGAACCTGAATCTACAGAGACAAAGTAAAAGCATGGGACTTCAGAGAGAAATGCAGTGTGGAACAGACTGGCAGATGCTTCGACCTGCAGGGAAAGTGTGGGGTTCTGCTCTCAACTGCTGTTTCTCTATAAACCAATACCTTTGTGACATTACAATAGTATAACCCTAGAAAGCTAGCTGTTGAGCTAATTACAGTGTGCCCTCTCTCCCAAATTAACCATGCTGGTCAGATCTTTGGGCAGGGCAAAGCACTATTGTTAACCGCATGCAAAGATCACTAAAAAGTTAACTAAGGAGATCTATATAGTAGCAAGAAAGATGTTATCCTGAATGCAAAACACATAAAACATGTCATTCAAAACTACCAACTCCTCCAAATTTAATCCAAGGGAGCACTGAGGGGAAGAAAAGTGTAACAAGTTACACACTGGAATTACTTAGAAGGGTTACAGAAGAGGTCAGAAACACAACAAAGAGATACTCAGCAGGATCACAGAAGATATGACTGAACAGATAATGGACGTAATAACCAAAACCTACATAGTGGTTAAGGGAACAATTCAATAGGAAGTGATAATTTTACACAAACACACACCAACTACCAGTATACCCAACATGATGAAATAGACAATAATGAATGCAAACAAAATAAAATAAGCACAAATATAATTGCAGTGGGGGACTTCAATATCTCACTGTCACAAAAGGATAGGTCAACTAAACAAAAAAAATTGAAGAAGTATTAGAATTAAACCAAATCTTCAAGTAAATACTTAATAGATATTCATGGAATATTACATACAACAATAGAATACGTTCTTCTCAGCAGCATGTGAGACTTTCTCCAAAACAGACCACATATTAGTCAGTAATACATGCTTAATTAAATTTTAAAAATCCACAATTATCTCACACATACTATCAAATCATAATGCAATGAAGTTAGAAATCAATGGCAAAAGAAACAACAGAAACTATCCAAGCACATGGAAATTAAATAAATTGGACAGTTGCTACAATCAAACGATAATTAATGCTAGTGTGACAAACTGGAATATATGGGACACAACAAAAACAGTCTTAAGAAGCAAGCTCAGCAGTGAATTCTCACATCAGAAAGACAGAGTAAACTGAAATATCTAACCTAATATACACCTTAGTGTCCCAGGAAAACGAGAATAATCTACATCCAAAACTAGTACAAAAGAAGAAATAAAGACAAAAGCAGAAGTTAATGAAATTGAGACTAAAAATATACAAAGAAACAAAGTGGTTTTTTGAAATAATAAACAAAACAGACAAATGCTGACCACAATAAAGGAAAAGACCCCAATCCATGTAACCATGAAAAAGGTAAAATCATTATGGATTCTGCTGAAATCCGGAAGTAAGTACTTTGAGAACCTCTACCCTAATAAAATGGAAAAGTCAGATAAAATGGATAGATTCTTAAATACAAATGAGCAAAGTTGAACCAAAGTGATATAAAAATCTTGGCAATCTAGTATTAGTAAATGAAACTGCAGAAGTAAAACAAAACAAAGGCTACTAACGTGGAAAAGCTTAGGTCTCAGTGCAATTGCCACCAAGTTCTAGAAAAAATTCAGAGAACCTGTACTTTCGACACTCCTCAAACTCTTTCATAAAATGGAAAGGGAGGCAGTACTCTCAAACTAATTCCTGGAAGCAAGGCTTACTCTGAAATCCAAACCAGCAAAGAACTTAACCAAAAAAGGACTACAAGCCAATCTTTTCAATGACATAGATGTAAGACTCCTCAATAAGATACTGGCAAACAGAATACAGCAAATTATTAGAACAAAACAAAATAAAACAAACACACAAACAAAATGCATCATGACCAAGTAGGATTCATGCAGGGATGGTTCAGTATACACAAATCAATACATGCCATACACAAAACAAACAGGAAAAAAATTACATGATCACGTCAATGGATGCAAAAAAAAAAAAGCATATGACAAAATCCAATAACCATGATGTATGATTAAAAATTCTGAAGAAAATAGGAATAGATGAACTTTATTTCAGTATAATAAAAGCCATCTATGACACACCAATGGTAAATATCTTACTAAGTAAACAGAAGTTGAAAGTTTTTTTCTTTAAAATTAGGAACAAGCTGGAGAGATGGCTCAGTAGAATAAGTGCTTGGCTGGCAAGTGCTGGGTCCTGAGTTCAATCTCGGTACCACAATAAAAAAAAAAAAAGAAGAAGAACAAGGCATGAATATCCACTATCACCACTCCTGTTCAATATAGTTCTAAAAAAAAGTCAGTCACAGTAATCAGACAGGGGAAAGAAATACAAGCCATATAAGTAGGAAAGGAAGAAGTCAATAATTTATTTGCAGATGACATGATCCCTTATTCAGTGGTTCTCAACCTTTTTAATACCGTGACCCCGCAATATAGTTCCTCATGTTGTGGCGACCCCAAACCAAAAAATAATTTTGGTGGCTACTTCAAAACTGTAATTTTGCTACAGTTATGATTCTTAATGGCTTTAGGAGACCCCTGTGGCTTCATCGTTCGACTCCCACTGGGGTCGCGACCCACAGGTTCAGAAACGCTGCGAAGATTCAGAAGACCAAATGACTCCTAGAATTAATTACCTAATTCAGAAAAGTAGGAGGATACAAAGTCAACACTCAAAAAATCAATAGCATTCTTGTGCATCAATAACAAACTCACCAAGAGAAAATTAGGGATACAATATCTTTCATAATAGCACCAAGAAAAATTAAATGCTTAGCAGTTAACTTTACTAACGAAGTAAAAGACTCAAGATGAAAACTATAGTACTCTGAAGAAGGAGAGCAAAAATTATATCAGAAAATGGAAAGACATTCCTGTTTCTGGATAGGCAAAACCAATACAGTCAAAATTTCCACATATAAGCCGGGCGTGGTGGCTCACGCCTGTAATCCCAGCACTCGGGAGGCTGAGGCAGGAGGATTGGTGCGAGTTCGAGACCAGCCTGAGCTACAAAAGTGAGCTCAAGGCCAGCCTCAACTGCATAGCGAGACCCTGTCTCAAAAAGACAAAAAAGAAAAAAAAAAATTTCCACATATCCAAATCTGTCACACAGATTCAATGCAATCCCAATTAAAACACCAACAGCGTTCCTTACAGAACTAGAGAAAACAATACAAAATTCCTAAGGAAGCAGAAGAGATCTAGAACAGCAAAATCAGTTATAAGTAACAAGGGCAGGACAGGGGACATCACAACCAACTTCAAATTATACTGCAACACTACAGTGATAAAAACAGTATGGTACCGAGAAAAATAGACTTCTGAATCAATAAAAGAGAACTGTAATATGCACAAACAACTCCAGGCACAGTCACTTTAATTTTGACGAAGGAAAATGGAAGAAAAGTAGTCTCTTTAATAAATGGTGCTAGAAAAACAGCCTACCAACATGCTCAAGATTGAACCTAGATCTCTATATCTAACCATGCATTAAACTAAAATAAAAATGGAGCAAAGATCTAAATATTGAAACAGAATTAATCTGCCAGAAGACAAAATAGGTCATTGTCTTAAAGACATAGGTGCAGGCAGAGATTTTTTGAAAAGAAATTCAGTGGTATAAGAAATAATACGAAGAATCCATAAATAGAATCACATTAAATTTAAAAGTTTCCACATGGCAAAGGAAAGCACCAACAGAGTGAAGACACAACCTGCAGAATGGGAACCTTTATTCTCAGCTCTTCCTCAAACGAAGGACTAATATTTAGGACAGTGATGGCAAACTTTGTAGTTTTAATAAACAGCTTGCTGTGGCAGGTGTGCTGTAGATTCACAACCACTGATCTAGGTTACACAAAGAATTTTAAAAAAATAAAATGCCCAAATTTAATAATCCAAACAAAAAGTGGTCATTTGAAATGAATAGACACTTCTCAGCTAATCGACCTTCATCAAGAAATAAATCAGTAGCAAATTCTGGAGTGCTGTGGCAGAAAACAAACCGTTCTTTATTCCTTCATGTTTTTGATCTGCTTGTCTGGCTGTTAATCTGTGTTTAAGACAATTAACTTGATAGAAACTTGTAACATAAATGAAACTGGTGCTAGCAAAATAATAATAATAATAATAATAATAATAATAATAATAATAATAGAATTTTTAAAATAGGGTGAAAGGGAAGAAAAAGAACAAAGATGTGTTATGCACATGTGCCAATTCCCCATAATGAATGAAATCATTATACAAACATGTAAAAATAAAATTAAAAAAGGGGAAAAAATATAAAGTCACTACATGATCCAACAATTTCATTTCTAAGATATATATCCACCAAAGTGAATATCTATGCCCACACAATATATATGAATGTTTAAAACAGCATTATACATAAAATGAAAACACGTATTTCCATCAACTAGTAAGTAAAATGTATTAGTATAACTTAATACTATCCAGTCATAAAATGAATAAAAAACTAATCTATGTTACACTAAAGATGAACCCTAAAAAAATGTTATTCTAAGCGAAATACACCATACACAAAGGACCATATCTTGATAAAATGTTGGAACAGCCAAGTCCCTAGGCAGAAATGTTGCCATTGATTGGAAGGAAAAATGTATTAACAATGGCTGTTAATGAATATGGCTACCAGGGATTTCTGTTTGGATGAAGAAAATGTTCTAACATTAGATGGTTTTTCTATCACCATGTACTAAACTAATATCAAAATGGATCAAAATTCTAAATACTAAAACAGAAATACTAAATCAGCTGGAAGACAGAATAGGTAAAACTCTTGAAAACACAGTATAAACAAAGACTTTGCAAACAAAATCCAACTACATGAAAAATACTGTAAATAACCAACAACAGTATCTCAGCTTATTGACAAACTTTTGTACAGAAAAAAAAATTGATGGAGTGAAAAGATAATACACAGCTATAGTGGGGAAAAAAAATCCTAGCCAGTTTTTTCTCAAACAGTGGGCTAATATCTAGAATATATAAAGAATTAAAAATAGTTAGACCTTCCCCAAATTTAAACACCTAATCCAAAACTGGGCATCTGAGAAAAATATAAACTTCTTAGAAGAAGTAGAAATGGCCAATAAATATATAAAAGACTATTTAACAACATTGGTCCTTTCAGAGATGCAAATAAAAACAATGCTGAGATTGCATATCACTCCAGAAAGAATGGCTGTTATCAACAAATCAAGGGCTGGCAAAATAGCTCAAAGGATTACAGTGCCTGCAAGCAGGCTCAGGGGCCAAGGGTTCAATCCCCAGGCCTGTGGTCCTGGCCCCACCTCCAGGATGTGCTGAGATGGCAATTGAGATTGGGCATGGTGGCACGTGCCTGTAATCTCAGTTCTTGGGAGGCTGTAAACAGGCAGATCATTATAAGTCCAATCTAGTGGTGAGACCCAGAATGCCCTGTAGACCCTTCCCTAAAATACAAACAAACAAACAAAACAAAACAAAAAACCCAAACAAACAAACAAATAATCAGTAACAAATGTTGGCAGGGGTGTAGAAGAAAAGGAATCCTTCTCCACTGTTGGTAGAAGTGTAGGCTAATACAACCACAGTGTGTATATTCCTTAAAAAACTAGGACTAGAGGTCCCACGTATTCCCTTTCTTGATATCTTACCGAAAGAATTAAGAGCATCATTCTACAGTGACATATGTATACCAGTGTTTATAGTCGCACAGTTTGTAATAGGCAGATCTTGGAAACAACACAAATACTCATCAAACAACAAATAGATTTCTTTAAATGTGGTTTTTTTTTTTGTTTTTTTTTTTAATACAATGGAATACTACTCTGCCACAAGGAAGGATAAACTTCAGACATTTGTAGCTAAATCGACGGACCTTGGGACCACAGAAGTGAACTAAATTGGATGCACACATGTAAATATCACATTGTCTCACCAGTGTGAGAATCCAAAGTATAAATCAGAACCAAATTATAAATATCATCACATAGAAATTGTTCAAAGGAAAGAGAAACCTGGGAGGAGGGAAGGGGAAAGGAAGGAAAAGAAAAAAAAAAAGTGAGAAGAAGGATAAAAGGGACACAAAGCTTTGTAAGTAAGGAGGGGAAGAGGGGCTGTAGGGAGAGGAAGGAAAATGGGAACAAAAGAGGAACCAAGATATATCATGTACACACATAAATTTTCCTCTCCTGAGTGTGATCATGTTGATATCTAAATTGTACCAATAAACTTAATAAAAAATTAGATGTTGGTAATAACTTTGCGATACTTAAAAACCACTAAATTTTACTTTAAATGTGTTAATTTTATTTCATGTTAATTATAGCTTGTAGAGCTGTTATTTAAAAATAGTGTTTACCTCAAAGATTAACTTCTTTTTTAAACTATTCAACTGAAGGCTAACTGGAGCCAAGTACAGAAACAGGGGACCCACACGTAGGCTACACAGAAGCTCTGATTTTTGCTCCAGGCAGAAATAAAACCAAGGGCCTGGTGGTGTAAGCATCTGCCATCTGCACACAATCACGTAACAACTGAAAAATGAACTTAGGGTCCTTAATATTGCAGCATTGTCTGAAGGAGGCACAGGATGTGAGCATTCATCTGATCCAGCTGGTGGGACCAGTTTTTCTAGTTTGAATGGGTCCACAGTTCTGAGCGGTAGGGAGGAGAGAAGGCAGGTGCTCCAACAAGGTACAACTTGCCTTCCTTCACATGCCTCGCTCCACCCTGAAATGCAAGTTCCTCAGTCCTTCTCCAACTCAGAATCTACAACTTACATGAATGGTATTTCTGGGGTCACAAGGATCTGGAAATATCAACTTATTTTCACTTAGTGTTTATCCCTAAGGATGATTCATCACCATTACCCTATTTTTTCTTTACCAGGTCAAAAGATGCAAAAAAAGTGAAACTTTTCTTTCCCTTGATACTTATGAGAGTATCCAAACATCGAGACTGGACAGAAACACATTTAATTTAGAGCACCAATAGTAGAAAAAATAAAATCTATTTTCTGCCTAAAAGAAACAGAACTCCAAAATCTTTCTGGCTTTCCTAAGAACTCCTGGGTCCTAACTCAGATCTGGAATGCACTTTACTGTGGAAGGGTCTCACTGTCAGCATACTTATGTCCACTTTAGTATGTCTTGAGGCCCAGACAGCTGTCTTCATGCCAACTCGGGAACTTTTCAGTTGGAAATGTCTTTCCAACTGTCAGTACTGATAGCTCAAGGTCACAGAGCAACTTTGATTCCAGGCTGAAGACTTATTTTCTAATTCTGATTTAGTGTTGTCTGAAGCACAGTGTGGCTGCTCTTTGCCAAATGCATGGATATTTTTTTAACCACTAAAACCATGGTCCCCAGGACTCATCTCAAACTTGCTTGTCTACAGCTTCTGTTTACTTAAAAATTTCTTGACAAACAAGGTGCAGGTCCTCCACGACACTGTCCCCATAAGAAGCGTGACCCCGTTTTTGAGCCTGTACATAAAGCAGTCACCACCTTCATGTTGGGCCATGCTTGTGCCTTCTTTATGAAGGAATTGAGAACAAGGAACAGTTCTGTCCTTGCACACTGTTTTCTCCCTACCCATGGTATACTTGGGACCTGGGCCTTTCTATAGCTTTTTTAATGACCCAGGAGAAGAGACATCCTCCCAGTGACTCCATCACCAAAGGTTCACACTCCGTTGTTCTTAAAGAAGCTAGCTGGGGGCACAAGATAAATATACATTATCTCTAATTTTCAGGATGTCCAGGAGATTTTCCTTTACAGAGGTCCACAGTGAAATCTCAGAGGCAGAGGACTAACTCCTGTTCTCTATGCTCACTCTGTCAGTGTCTCACTTATCCAACAAGTTCACCAATCTGTTCAAGATGGGTTCCATAAAAAAGCAGAATTAGCTTAAAGGGCCAAGTTTCTGACTTTATCCATTATTCATTGTCATTTTGTAGAAATGCATTTTAGAAGTCTTTTTCTTTCCTATGCACCCAGGTCAAAATATTGTTCACTTCTGAACTTGTCAGAAAAACGTATCACATGCACTTGGCCAAAATTAGTTTCACTCTAGACAACCTCCCAACAAAGGGAGGAAAATCTGAAGCAGTGTCTGGTGCTACCTGAGGTGCTGCCTAGATGCCAGAAGATGGCCAAGCGGAGTGCACTACTGGGTGCCTTCTTTATTTACCTTGGGTTCCAGATCTGACTGGGGCAATAGTACATACCCCTACTACATGGCAATGTGGCCATGAGTGTTCCTTCAGACTTCTCTAACACACCCTTCAAAATAACCACACAATGGGTGGTTATTTGTATCACGTAAATAGGGATATAATCACATAGCCTGAAATTCAAAAGGTATTCTTAAGTTTTATCACTCACCTAGCCAGCAGGGATGATAAAAACCATGACTTCAGATTTTCTGTGCCCTTAAAATAGTGTTTTATATATATATGAAGGCAAATACAGCTATGCTGTCTTCTCTATAAAGTGGCAGCAAACTGTTCACAGTGGACGCTATGCTTTTCTCACTGGCTTGGTATACTGTGAGAACATTCTTTTATTGGGCAACATGTTGATATGGAGGAGATATTCTTATTAGCAGATGCACCATAACCTCAGAGAAGTTACTTAGTTCCCAGTTTCTAGGGTGCCCAAAACGATGGGATACAATCTGTGTTACGTGTCACCTAGGTATGAATTACCGTAAAGAATATGGGAAGTACGACAGCTTCAAGTTGGCCCTGTGCTACTTGGGAATTTTTTGACATGTTTCTTTGACATGTGTTCATTATAAACATTAAGCTCTTGCTGAAATAAAGTTAATTTTAATATGTATTTAGCCTATTTAAATATGTAAAGCCTTGCTGAAGAGCCAGGATTAGTGGACAGTTTTTGCTAGCCAAAATCTTTCTTTAAATTTAATTTTATTTTTTATTGGTGTTATGGCCGGCTTAGCCTACCCTGGGGATGGGGCTAGCACAGCATGTGGTGCTGGGGATTGAACTGTGGTGCCTGCGGTTGCCTAAGCTTGTCTTAGCAGGTGCTTTAGACCACTGAGCTATCTCACCAGCATCCTTGTTAGCCAAAATCTTCTTAGGGCCTGAGTCAATTCTCAAACATCAAGCAGCCACAAATTTCAAAATTTTAAGCTGTATTATTAAGTGGCAGGACTGTCCCAAATCATCACTAAATCCCAGCATACAGTTGGTGTTCACAGCAAACCACTGAATGAATTAAACCTGCCAACTAGCTTAAAACTGAAATATTAGAACTTTCTTAAGTTGACAATCTTGAGGATATTACAAAACAAAGTGACAAGATGAAATTGTGTACAAAATCCTGAAATGGGTCTATGTTCCCTACATGCTATGAGTCTCACTACCCTTGCACTAAGTAGCTTTACTTGCCATAGCCCAGCCCCTGTGCTGGCAGAAAACAAGAAGGCAATGTTTCAAACAATACTTAACAAATGGTGAATAACAAACCAGACCAAGTGACCTCAACTATAACCAGCAGCTGCCTGAAGGTGTAAGGTGTTTTCTTGAAAAAAGCCTTTGTTTCCATATTACCCAAGACGGAAGTAGAGTGAATCACTGTGACTGACTTAGCTTTTGCTTTTGGATGTGTGTGTGTGTGTGTGTGTGTGTGTGTGTGTGTGTCTGTGCATTAATGATGTGGGGCTGCTGGGCCACAAGGCCTCCAAAAGTCTGTAGCTGGCAGGCACATTGTCTGAGAGCATTCAAGGGCTTCCCACCATACCCTTTTATAACTGGCACTGTAAAACAGGACTTTAAAAGTTAGATTTTTTTCTTGCAAAGATAAGCGGTTTGGGCCAGCCAAATAGCTCAGCAGACTCAAGCGCCTACTTAGGCAGCTGAGGTTTGATCCCTGGTGTGCTGTGCCAGCCCTGCTCCTGTTGAGACGGTGACTTGAGACTGGGTGTGGTGGTGCATGCCTGTGATCCCAGTTCTTGGGAGACTGAAAACAGGAGGATCACTACGAGCCTGATGTGTGTAGTGAGACCCTGTAGACACTGTACTAAATGCATGAAAAAAACAAGCAGTTTATCTTCCGCCTGCTGAATATATAGCCAAAACTTCTTCCCCTCAGAATAAAAGAAGTGACAGTACACAAATACTCCTCATTTAATAACCTACTGTTTAATAACTGTAGTTATGACCTGACTCTCACACTTATGACCCATGTGTTTTGTACACTGTGTTGGAAGAGCCACAGTGTCTTTTTTTTTTTTGGTGCAGTGAATCTTGTGTGCATAGTTCTATAATTTCTGCTGGTGGTACTGTACAGTGCTATAGTTTTATATTCTGTTATACATTATTGTTCTGCATATAAGTTATGCAAATAAAAGCTAAGTTGTAGAGTTGGAGGTGATTTCCTCCAGAACTTTGTTCTCAATACTGTAACATACAGACCATATACCATTTCTCATTTAGCAACCTATTTGTTTAACAACCTAGTTGTAGGAACTAAACTCAGTGGTTAAATGAAGAATGTCTATGTGAATATAAGCCCCAGGAGCCTAAAGCACAGATTCCTTTTCACAAGAAAGGAATCAAACATGGTGTGGAAATTTGCACTTATCTCTTTGAGCTCTTTGTCCCTTAGTATTCATATAAGGACCCTTATTTACCTGTACATAAGCAAATGGGCCTCTTCACCTCCTTGGAATTAGCTTTGAATAACCCCTTTTCCCCCCGCTTTTTTTTTTAATACATAGCCTCCTTTGATTTGGTTAGGGAGGAGCAAACAAACTTGAGTATATAAGCCTAAGGGGCTAGTAACAGTTTTGGCCAAGCCAGCCAAGAGGTAAGTCTGGTTTTGGCTCTGGAGAATTGTGGGTTTCCTGGTTCCTACTGGGTAGACGACAGAACTTGGGAAAAGGAATTGACTACTTGCAGCCAGCAGAATCCATAGTTGTGATTCCAGGGACAACTTTGTACCCCAGGAATTCTTCCTTTTTTCCTGTTTATGGCAGCTGCCTGCATACACTTCTGATAGCAAAAGGAAAAAGACTGTGGGGCAAGCTGATGGGCTCTGCTTGGCTTCCCTCCTGAAAGTGCACCCAAGAGATCTATTGTCTCCATAGTTTGGGCCATCTTATAAGTCATTTAGCAGTGCCATTTGGGGGAGATTGGGACCTTCGGCCCTTTGGGGCTATTATGAAAATATTACAGGTCGTTTTGGGGCACTGAATGGTGTGAGAAGAGATTCAGAGGCAGAAAAATTTCCAGGCATTTTGTTGGTTTGGAGTACTCACTTGCTTTGGGTGGCTTTGGTTTGATGTGGTTTAGTTTCTTTTATCTTTTTTATTTATATCTGCTTTTATTTCCAAAATAAGCAGCAGGATGCAAGTACTATTTAGGAGCTTTCTGGCTGCACAGACTTCCACTAGGATTCTCAGAAGAAAAAGAGCTGCTATATTATTGTAACACTGCATGATCTAAGTATGTATTAAGCTTTGGCAGAAAGTGGCCAGAATGGTTCTTTAAACTATTTAATTAGAGTAATACTGTCAAAATCACGTAAGTGGGATGAAATTTTTTTATACAGGCCTTCAGGGTACAGCATCGTATTGCATAAAGGGGACTGTAGAAAGGAGGGGGGAACTAAATTGATGGTTGAGAAAGAAAGAAAGAAAGAAAGAAAGAAAGAAAGAAAGAAAGAAAGAAAGAAAAGAAAGAAAGAAAGAAACCTGAGCTTCGGCCTCCTATGGCTGGCATCTGCATATTCGATCACTGCTTTTAGGCAGTAGGCAGTATGCTCAGCAGGAAGCAGTTTACAGAAAGTGCTTATCTCTACAAGAAAACAAAACCTAACTTTTAAAGTTCTATTTTGTGGTGCTCATTACACTTTTTTTTTTCTTTTAAGCAGAACAGCTACTAGGGAGAGAATGTTTGAGAAACACTATTCA
Organism: Myocastor coypus; assembly: GCA_004027025.1. NCBI lineage: Eukaryota > Metazoa > Chordata > Mammalia > Rodentia > Myocastoridae > Myocastor > Myocastor coypus. The sequence continues at coordinate 145,848 of PVJA010000479.1, forward strand.
CAAGGTGACTAAGGAAAACACCAGATCATCATAGCTTAGGAATAGCCTAAGAAGTATCCTTTTGAGTGACATGAGTCTCTTCACCTGAACTTGTTTCTTTCAAATCATAAAGTAGGAACTTCACTGAACCACTTTCACTTTCTTCAAATGTTGGGCATTTGGGCCCTGAAAGAAAAATGTGTTTTCTATTTTGTCCTCCACAGAGTTCAGTGTATCAGAGGCATTCAAAAACATGTATTGAATGAATGCATGAATCAGTTGTATGACCCTGCTTTCCTACATCCAGGGAATACTAGCATATTATTATGTGTAGATACTGTCCCATATACTTGGGAATGTGAAGGAGTCATGAAGAAGCACTGTCTTCTTTCACGCAACTTGCATCCTAAAGAAGACAGTCATCAACAAACAAACAAATCAATCATAGTGTGTTGGGAGGTGGTAAGACCCATGAGAAAAGCAGTGGGGTGGGAACTCCAGTCCATGAGGCCAAATGGGGTACACAGCACGGGGCCACTTCCCTCAGCTCCCTAGAGTCAGGTCTTCTGGTGGGTCTCAGTCTCCGTACCTCGTCTTTCCAGGAAGGAGCCCGCATAGCTGCCCTGCCTCAGGCCTCAGCAGCCTGTACCCATGAAGCCCAGGCAAGGTCATTAACTTCTGTGCTTGGGCACTGTTCACCCTGACCTGTCTGCTAAGAGGCCCTCCCTGTTACAGCAGGCTGAGATGCTGCTTTCTTTATGGCTAGAAGGTGTCGAGCCCCACACAGGCTTTCCCTAACATAGGAATGAATTGTATCTCCTTGTCATTGCTGGTCTTAGGAAGAGCAGGAGGTAAATGAAACTTATTGGAATGCCCTCTGCTGTTGTGTACCTCAAGGAACACGCACAATAAGAAGGAAAAACAATATCATAGGGCAAGAGAGTGGGTGATATGCTGCAGGTACACAGTAGGAGAGTCTCAACTGGTATCTGATTCTTGGTATCCCACAATGGGATGTTTGGCCTTTTGGAACTCCTCAAAGACACACTGTAGAAGGCCGAGTAACTAAGGGAAGTGAAACCTAGATAGGCTGCCTAGGTTAGGACCATTCATCCTCACCCTACGCTTGCAAAGTACCTCTTCAATAAGGCCTGCAAAGTCTATCCCAATGAGGCACAGGCCTTGCCACATAAGGGACAACTCCTGCACAGCCTGGCAGGTAAGAACCACCCATCGTCATCAGCAGCATGGACAGAAATTTACATAGAAAAATGCTTCCCTAAATAGTTTATTTATTTATTGTTTGTTTGTTTGTTTTGTTTGTGGGACCGGGGTTTGAACTCACGATCTTGCACTTGCCAGGCAGGCACCTGTGCCACGGAGCTATCTCCCCAGTCCCCCTAAATACAGTTTTAAAAATGAAAGCAGTAGAAGAACATCAAACAGACAAATGACAAAACAACACATTCACAGACAGATATATAATGAAACCAACAGAAGTGATGTGTTTTCAAAAGGGTTGAAAGACTCACAGAGGGAGAAAACAAAGCACCACACCGAATCTCCTTCGATCTCAATTAGGTAGAGAATTACTGACAACAGGATAAGGCAGCAAGGTCAGACCTAGGGATCAAGAAGACAGATCAAGGAAGTCAGAGCCTGCTGGGCCCAGGTATCCTGTTCCTGGAGGACATTCCTTATGCTGGCAGGATCAGCATCCCTTGGAGCCACTGACACATAGGATCTTAGCTCCCAGACCTACAGAATTAATCTACTTGTCCCCCAGATTCAGGACTGACTACGTGTCAATAGCCCTTGACCATCTTGCCAGTCACAGCTAAAGGCTGTTGTTTAGCATTTGTTCACCCTGGCCCTGAGCCTGGGGTATAATGGCGAGCAAACAAAACAACCTGTCCTCATGGGGCTTGCTAGTAAGCAGGAAGTCAAATAGTAGTTACACATGCAAATATATGATTATAGGCTGAGAAATGTCAATGAAGGGACTGTAGAACCAGCCTTTAATTTAAACTGGGTGTGTAACAAAAGGAAATAACACGATGAGGAGGGAGGCAGACAACATTTTATGTATGGCAAAAAATGAAGGAGATTTTAAAGTCCAAGGACAACTCTGTGGTGTGCCTAATGTTGCAGGGAATTGCTGCCTGGAAGGCAGGCACCAAGATCACTGTGCCATTTCTGATATTCCTACCATTCATGGAGGTGGGTTCTGGAGTCACAGTACAACGCAAGAACAAGGAATCCCTCATGTTTCACTGACAGAGTGGAGTTAATGCCTGGCTCTAACTGAGCACAATCAGGAACTAGGACCACTTTAGACAGGAGCAAATGAAGGTAGAGCCTGTCAGGAATGGATACAGATTAGATCATTAGCTAAAGCTACCTACATCCCCACTCTTGAGGGACTCCTGGAGGTATGTGGCTGTGCCTTGTTCTAGTAGGGAGTGAGATAAACCAAAAGAACTCCAGTGCTGCAAGGGAGAATCCTGAGGGAACAGTCAGGGGGCAAGGGACATCCTATGTCTAAAGCAACTAACAGGCATTGACTAGACAGGTATCAGAGTGGGTGTGGGCACAGGGAGCGCAGAGGTCCTGGGGCTGGAACTGGCCTAGGCTTTGGCAGATGGAGCATGAATGTAGCTGCTCATCTGTTCCCACATTCATGGGACTTCCTGAAATAAAATCCATGCTTGAACCTACCCTGCCCACTGGAGGAAAGAAGGTCACATCCAACTTGTGTTTATGATAGATAGAAGAGTGGCAGCTTTGCTCTCCTTTACTGGTTTTGTAACTTTATTATTTTTTTTTATTTTATTACATTCATTTAATTTTATTTTGAAGAGTGAAAACAGAAGCAAAAACAAGATTGTGCAACTTTGAACAGTATACTTAACTTCTCTGAGCCTGGGCCTCTTTGGTAGAATTGAGATGAAAATATATTCCTCCCAGTGAAGAAAATATATTCCTCACTCCTCCTGGGTATAGGATCTAATGGCAAAGCATGTCTTGTGTCTGATGGGAGAGTGAGACTTATCCCTTGAGCTGCTGATGGTTCTTTACAAGCTAGATAAGCTGCACAGCATGATATACCTATCACAAGGTTGCTGTTAAGTCCTTGTCAAACTCAAACTTACAGACTACTGTGTGTTTATTTTTATTTTATTTTATTTTTTCTTGTTTCAGAACTTTTGTTTGTTTATTTATTTATTTTTATGGCCGGCTCAGCCTGCCCTGAGGGCAGTGCTGGCGCAGCATGTGGTGCTGGGGATCAAACCGCGGTCCCTGCAGCCGCCTAAGCTTTCCTAAGCAGGTGCTTTAGACCACTGAGCCATCCTGCCGGGCCCATGCGTGTGTGCTTTAAGTAAGTTTTCCATAGGTTTGCTTTTACTGTGGGCTGAGCTGCCTTTCTTCAGCTGAACCACACCTTCTAGCTCTGGCTTTGCTTTCTTAGACTGCATTTCACACTGCTGGAAAGCAGCTATTCTTTAGGGCCATTTTCTAACACAAAACTTTCTGTAACTGCATAAGAGCCTGGAGCTCACATCTCTGATAGATGCTGCACCGCCAGCTATGCAGTTCAGACAGCTTTAGCTTATGACCTGTCCATGCTCTGATCTGGGCTTGTTGCAGTACTGCCGAAGGAAATGGGTGAGGTGGCCAAGCCTGTGTTCCTGATCTGCATCAGCTGCATCCACCAGATAGGCTGTGCACAGAGCCAAATACACCCCACACCAGGACTTCCAGGCAGGATCAAAGACTCAGGCTGCTGAGAAGAGCATCTCACAGGATGCAGTAGGCCATTTAGGAAGTAGCCCATCCCTAAGCTACGCCAGGCAACACAGGGGAGCGAGGTAGAGGTGGTGGACAATGACCTCTACAAAGGCAGGTGTTGAGGTGTTGTTTGTTTTCCAGAAGTTGGAATCACGGACAATAGAACTATCTGGATACAAGATAGTAGTGTAGCTCTGAATTGTAGACCTCAACACACATAGCTTAATGGCTCTGCCATGGGTTCGTGGACTTGTTGAGTTTCAGGGTCTTCATCTTCCAGCCATAAAAACTGTTTTTTCTAGTAGATGGCATGAGCATTAAAAAAAATCTCTACACCAAATACAGAGTATGAAACATGGTTCAAATGGGGCTTAAGAGGGCAGGCCTCTTATAACCACTGGCTTTCATTCAAACTGAAGAGAAAAGATCACGCACACATGAACTCTCCTCCAGGTGATGTATCTGGATGCCAACCTATCCCATAAGTTTGACCAGGTTCCTGGGGCAGGAGGGACCCCAAAGAAACAGGCTTAAGAGAACTCAGGCAGTGCCATGATGGCACAGCTCATCAACTGAGCATCAGACGCTAATCCTTAGCCAGGCTGTGACCACTGCCTGAGCTGAGAGAAGCGTCTCCTTGTCACTCCCACAGCCAATGAGGCTGTATCCTTGGAAGACAGTAGCAGGATAGGCAACTACGAGTTCATAGTGACTCTCTTGAGAGACAGAGCTGAACGTAGTCCCCAGGGCAGATCATCTCATGAAGAGGAAAGCAAAGCTTTGCCAACATGCTGCTTCTCATGGCAGTAATTTCTCAACACTTACAGTCTCTTCAGAAACATTGGTTACCTTTATCACCTTCCAGCAATCTCCCCTCCAGCAAAAGGAGCACATTCATGCTGTTTTCATACAAAACAGCACCCAAAGGGCTGGGGCCAAATAGCTCAGAGGATTAAAGTGCCTGCAAGCAGGTGCAGGGGCCAGGGGTTCAGTCCCTGGGCCTGTCATGCCTGCCGAGACAGCAATTGAGACTGGGCGTTGTGTGCACCTATAATCTTAGCTCTTGGAAAGCTGTAAACAGGTGGATCACCATGAGTCCAATCCAGTGGTGAGACCCTGAACACCCTGTAGACCTTCTCTAAAATACAACAAAACACTAGCACCTGAAGCGACACCAGATCTAAACTTCAATATCAGCAAAATAGCAAAATGTCATTTTAAAATGACTTATGTATCTATTGAACTATATTCATTAATTTGTTTCCATATTGACAGATTCTTTTAGATTCTTTTCTTTTCTTCTTTATTCTTTCTTTTTTGTGGAACTGGGGCCTGAACTCAGGTTCTTGCGTTTGCCAGGCAAGCGCTCATTCTACTGAGCTATCTCCCCAGCCCTTTAGATTACTTATTGTTTAGTATCATAATTTTATCTAAAAAGTTCTTGCGTATATATCAAGGTACCTTGAACAGTACTTTTATAAGAGTCATAGGAGTAAAACTATTAGATTGCATGTTACAGACATTTAAATTTTCGTAGAGATTGACAAATTGCCCTCTGGTCATGCTATGAGAGTAATCTTTTCATTTATTTACTTATTTTATTAATTTTAATGGGAAAGAAATAGCAATGAGACAGTTTCCAAACAAGTTATTAGGACAGTAAGCTGTAGAACATGAGCTTATATCTGTAAAACCTGAAGCAAATCATTTTTTTTTTAATTTATAGGAAAAAGTAGAAAATGTTATTTAAATAGTTAATAGCTATTGTCAGTGTGATATCCAGTTGGAGGAAAACTTGTGATGGGAAAAGAACTTTGATTTTAAAATTGTGTTCTTTCTGGGTTATCAGAACTCTTCCAATCACATTTTAATTTTTGTTGCAAGATGTGTAAAACAACTGAATAAAAACAGAATAATAATTTGTTCTGAGAAAAGGTCATAAAATGTGGGAAAAATGAATGGTATCACAAATTTGGAAAAATGCATAAATAATACCTCGACATAAAAAAAAAATAAACTTAAATATCAGTTACTCAGATCACAGGTGAAACCTACGTGATTTCCTCCTTTTGTCCCTATGCCAGAATTGGTACCGTGGGCCCAAAATGGTCACAGGCAATGGGGGTGTAGATGTATTTCCTCTACCTTGTGAGGGACCACTTTACAGGCAGAGAAGTTTGTTTTGTCCCAGAGAAACAAACATTCTTCTATTTTAGACAAATGAGGGCGATCAGGACTGCAACTGGGCAGCCAGTGACTCAGGTCCCTGGAGCCATGGAGACTAAGACACTAACAGTACTCCCGTTTCTAAGTTCCTCTGCAACAGCTGACTACCTAGAAGGACCCGCACTCACAGCCCTCCAACGTTCTTCTTTCATTGTCCTTCTGGGAGCCCTTCTGAACTAGTACACATCCCCCAGAAGAAGCCACCTGAGGGCAGATGTTCTAGACCTGGGAGCCTCAGTCCCCTCCGTCTTGTCAGAGAGGTAGAGACAGACAGAGAGATGTCTCGCCACAGGTCTGACTGGTTCATGATTCAGCTTTCAACAGTCATCAGTGCAGTAACAGAAAATAAATGCATTTGCTCAGCTGATGGGACATTTAAGAAGAGCATAGAAATAGCCATAGTGCACACACAACAGCACCTTTAAGTGTGTGTACAGTGAAAGGTTGCCCGTAGAGTGGTCCAGGTACCTCCTCCTTGGAGAAGGTGCAAGGAAAACTCTTGGTGCACAGGTTTTTATGGTCTGCTATTTGTGAGGCTGGTGTGGGTCTTTAGTCCACACACACAACTTAGGAATTTTTTAAAAGGAAGAATTTCTAATCTTAATCATACACAAAGACAGCATCACAGAGACACCTTGTGACCTGCCAAGTGGCGCTCAGGCTGGTCTTCGTTCTTCTCATATCCCTAAGTCCCCCACAACAGTCATCCTATCAGAGGGAACCCTTGAATAACTCACTGCTGTGGGCTACTGGAAAGCCAAGAAACTCGTAAAAGCAACCCTTCACACAGAATCAAGTGTAAGATTATGAAAGGGGCAAGGGATGCAGCTCAGTGGTAGAGCATTTACCTAACGCTTGTGTGAAGCCCTGGGTTTAGTCCCCAACACTGAAAAAGTACTTTTGAAAGGTCATGAAAATAGAAGGAAAAATAGAAACAAAACTTCTGTACATAAAGAGAGGAAGAGGGACTAAAGGGAAGGGAGGGAAAAAAATCATGATATATCATATACATGCACAAATTCCCTATGGTGACGGTCATCACTAGGTATGTCTGAAATGTACCAATAAGTAAAAGAGAAAAGAAATACTACGAAAGTTCTTCACACAGCAGCCGTGGGAACCTTATATTCTACAAAATAATGAACCATTTCTAGATTACCTTGACCAATGAACAAATAGTTACTAAACTGTAATTTGAATCCTCCAGGAATTCCTGAATCGTCAGCCCTGCTACAACAATGACTTAACCTCAAATTCATAATTTATACAAAAATTACAGTACATGAACACCAGAGTAAGAATTATGCTGGGGCCAAGTCACAGGTGATGCCAGTAGCTAAGATCAGCCTCCACGAACCAGTCTCTATGCCACTTAAAATCCAAAGATGGCAGCATGAGGATGACTGATGGCCATGATCACCAGGCTCTTGGTTACAAGTAAGAACTGCAAATACTTTATGCACTCAACAGAAGTGCATGCACGCCCTGTTCGAGAACATGTATTGGAACCTTTATGGCAACTTTAGTCACTGGAGTCAAACACTGAAAACAATATCCACCCCCTCAGCAAGAGAACAGAAACATAAGCTGTGGTGTATCATACAAACGCATATAGGGCTGCAATATAAGAAAAGAACTGTTGGCTTGTGATGAAAAATATGACGCTCTGATGTACACCACAGACGACTGCATGGACATCAGGCTGACAGGAGACCAATGCAGTGCACACAGCTGACAGTATCTTCACTTGCAGGTAAGTCAATGAGTGTCTCTAAGAATTTAACATGGGCTGGGGTATGATACGAGTATGGCCTGGCATTAAACCTGAGACAAGTTAAACTATGAGAGTTTTCCAAGTCTTTAAGCAACAAAATCCTTCTTCTCCAAGTAAAAATGCCACATATATATCCTCAAACAATGCAGATTTACTCAAGCTAGGGATGGTGCCTTTAATCCCCAGTGTCCAAAGCTTAGGACAGGGATGGGAGGCTGAAGGGGAGGCAGGGATGGGTATAGAACAGCACACCCCTCACCCAGGAGCATGGGAATAATCACAAACAACTGCAGACACACCTATCATCACAGGAAGTGACCAAACTTCCCTTATTCCCAGTAGGTGGGCCCTGGTACATCTAAGGCAGCTTTTCAGGACAAAGCAAGTTATGCTGAACCTTGAAGATCCAGTTCTGGGGCACTAGGAAAATCAGGAGACATGAATAGCAGCAAAAATAGCAACATGGGGTTTTGTTTTGTTTTGATTGTACCAGGGATTGAACCTGAGGAGTGCTAAGCTACCTCTCCATCACCTTTTATTTATTTGAGTCAGGACCTTCTTAAACTGCCCAGGCTTGCCCAGAACTTGAAGTCTTCCTGCCTCTGCATCCTGGGTAGCTGTGATTATAGTTGTACACCAGTATGCCAGGCTGAGCAATAGGAATTTTAATTTTCTAGGTTTCTCTCTTTTTGTTCAGCTAATCTCTCCCTTCCCCCATGAAACTGGTATGATCACCGTCTTAGAGAGGAGGAAGAGTAGAAGGCTACTGGCTTCTCCAGAAAAACCATGAATAGTCAACTACAAATCCAGAGTTTGTCACCTTCTTCAAAAAGTAGGCATTTTCTATAGTACCCCAATAGCCCATTTCTGAACTGACAGCTATCAGAAAATCTAAGTATATCTCATTTGAATTCATGTCAATGAACGTTTATGAGGTACTGACTATACAGAAAACACTGCTCTTTACATATTAGATGTTAATTTTTCCCTCATTGAGAATCGTGTCAACTTTCTAGGCTGTCCTCCCAGCATGCTAAACCCAATCAGTACCACTGGAAAGCTCCAAATGAAGAAAAATTCATGAGCCCAGCTGATTTCAGAAGCATCTATCTGAGATGCTCCAAGAACCAATCTAGGAGGCCTCCCTGTTTCTAATGTAGATAACATATGAGAGCAATGTCAGGACACCTACACACCTTGACCAAGTGTGCTGGATAGAAGGACAGCTGAGCTTCCTGGAGTTTTTGGATTCAGAGATACATAATTGGAGATTTGCTGATATCTCAGAGAGTAAGATGAATCCCCTACCCAATGTCCATTCATTTGCCAGTGGCACAGTGGCATCTGATTTTGTTACTCTTGTACCCTGGCAGGAAACCTATGCTTGGCACATAGCAATTGCTCATTAAATGCACAAACAAAAGAATAGATGGAAGCTAAGATCAGACTACTAAACAGCCACCCATTAAACACAAGAATTCCTTTGAGAGCCTGCAGCAAGAACCTGCATGGTGATGCAAGGAAAATAGAACGTATTCCCCCAAAAGCATAAGACTTGCCTCCCAGCTGGTTCTATTACCTCCAGACTCAAACAAGTAAGGTCTTTCATCATATACAAGGACAGCAAGGACATGTATCTATCGCCTAGTCTGGATTTCACAGTTTAACAATTCCTAAGGGGCTTTTTCCACCAGTGGCCACAATTAGTAGCACTGACTGTGGACTCTGGAGCCAGAAAATCTGGGTTTCAAACCATCTATTGAGCTTTATGACCCTGGATAGATCAGAGAAGCTTCCTATGGGTGAATGTCCCTTTGTGCATAATGATAAGAGAAACTATATTATGAGTTTTGATTAATGAACTATTATTTGCAACCATATCTGGTACGTACTTACATGTAAATATATTAAGTAAATATGGAGATTTTTAGAACATGACCTGAGCATGGACAATTTCTGGCTCAACACATATTCCCACCCCCAGCATGTCCAGGACAACCCAATAACAAGGCTCAGATGTGTGCCAGGGAGAAGTTAGGGGACTGCAAATAAGCACAGAACATCCTATGGCTATCAGGCTCACAGTACAATTCAAACTGGGGAAGAGGAAGTATGGAGTCAGTAAAGATGAGGATTTTCCATGAAAACAGCTAAGACAAAGTTCACTTTCTCTTGCTCCCCATAAAAGAAAGGTCTGGATGCCTCTCTTTGTGCTAATTCTAGACTTGAAAGGCAGAGCTTCAGAAACCCTGAAGGGCTATATTTGCTAATCTCTGATACTCTTCTTTCCCTAAAATTGGGAGAATGATAGCCCTCTATCTGAAATGACCTGGGTTCTAACAAAGGGCTTGATTCCCTAGTGCACACCGGGACTCCCCTGATCAGTGGCAGTGTAGTTCACCACTCCAGGACATGTACCCATAAGAGAGGGCAGCCTTCTCAAGACAGTGACACCATTCATACCCCCTACAGTAACGCCCCAGTTACATCACTGACAAGAGTCTCTCCAGAGGTGGTTTCCCATATCAAGTCCTCAAACCTGTTTAAACACATATGTGCACAAATACAACAGACCAGAGTCTTAAAAGGGTGTAGCTGACACATAGGTGAGTCAAACTATGTCCAGGCAATTCTCAACTGGCCCATCAGAGGCAAGTCTCCCAACCTACCCAATGAGGAGGCCTGGCCTGAGCTCTACTGCACCACAGTCTCATACCACATGAAAGGGTGTATCCATGTAACATAACACCACAGCAGCCAATAATAAATTCAGCCAGTGATGAGATCTTGGGGACCAGAGGAGACAGGCTTAAACATTTTACCCAGTGATTCTCAGCAGAATATGGCTGTGCAATATATGATGAGCAGGGTACTAAGATGCTCCTTATGCACTCACCCTCCCAGAGGACTAGGATACTATTTGTGGCAAGGCCACTTAGGGAAAGAGTATCAATGTCATTCCACATTGAAAACCAGTCCCTCTCTCCCTCTTAGTACTACCCGAACTGATGGGGAAACTTTCTGTGAACAAGTAGCTCAGGCAATTAGATACACAAAAAAATTTCAGTTCACTAATAACTCAAGAAATACATATTAACACAAGGGAATATCATTTCACTTAAGCAATCAGGAAGGAATGAGAAAATGCCCAGTGATGGAAGGAGAAAGGAAGAGGGGGATGGGAGGGATGATGCATAATATCAAGCAGCACATATCAACTGGTAGAAGAGAATTCCTTGAAGAACATTTAACAATATGTACTCAAACCCTTAACAAAGTGCACACTGGGCTCGAGGTACAGCTCAGGACTGATGCATGTGCCTAGAATGCAAGAAGCCCTTGGCTTGATTCCTAGCACTGAAAAAAAAATAACAACAATGTTTCCATGTAATTTTACTTTTACTAATTTGCCCTAAACAAGTAATTATAGAGTTCTGCAGTGATTTGACAGAACCACCATTTGTCATACATCCGATATATGTACAAGTTATAAAAATTTGTATATAAAACATAAGTGTTATTTACAGGACTTTATTATTGGAAAACTGTAAAAATCCAAATAAAATATTTATTTAATTATGGCTAAAACATGAGAAAGAATACTGTAGATTTTTAAGACTGTCTTTTTAGAATAAAAATGATATGAAAAAACACTTGCAACATAGTGTCAAGTTGGAGATGGAAGGCAGGTGAAAATGCATGTTTAAGTGATCCTAATTCTACAAGCAATAGTGTGATGTGCAATAAACACAGAACATCCTATGGCTACCAGGTTCACAGTACAATTCAAATTTGCCAAGAGGAAGTATGGAGTCAGTAAAGATGAGGATTTTCCATGAAAACAGCTAAGACAAAATTCACTCTCTCTTGCTCCCCCTTAAAAGAAAGGTCTGGATGCCTCTCTTTGTGCTAATTCTAGACTTGAAAGGCAGAGCTTCAAAAACCCTGAAGAGCTATATTTGCTAATCTCTGATACTCTTCTTTCCCTAAAATTCGGAGAACTATAGCCCTCTATTTGAAATGACCTAGGTTCTAACAGAGAGCTTGATTTTCTAGTGCACACTGGGACTCCCCTGATCAGCAGCAGATCAGAAGGCTACAACGTAACACTTATAGTTGAGTGCGGTGTCACTCACCTTGGGACAGGAGGATTATCAATGGTGTGTACCTGTCTTTATACCCTAACATTCTTTAAACAAAGAGGCAAAAGAAGGATGAAAACCTTCAGTATTATTCTCCCAGATATGGACACTTGGAGCTTGGTACAGTGTCAGCAGAGTCAGTGATCTGTCTTCGGACTCATGCAAAAGCATCAAGACAAGTGCCCTGATAGAATCAGAGAATGGGTTGGACAGATGGAGCTCGGCCCACTGGTAGGCAACATAATAATGGGAGAGGGAGCAGCCTACCACGTGGGGACAAAGACTTTGGTGCATGGCAAGGAACCTGGGGCCATAACTCATTTGACTGAGGGACTGAGACTTTTCAGAGATGGGATGATCTCTATTACAAGTTTTGAAGCATAAGGAAAGGATGGTGGGACTGAAGATGCTGACAGAGTGAAAGCTCTTACTGAGTTCATAACAGCTATGCTTCTTCTCCAATGACAACTTATCTATCACTGCCCTTGTTGGATTCCTCCTCACCCCTGTACCGGCATTCCTGCTATCCTTCAAGATGGCCTATAGCAGGTAAGCGCCTTCTCTCATCCTGAAACATCTTCCCCTAATCAGCATAGCGTCTGTTCTCATGACTGTAGGCCTTACAGGAAAAGCAAGTCAAAGGTAAATGGGAAAACCAGGTGGAACCAGGTAATCAGAAGTGTATACTGCCATTTAGAGAAAGAATAGATGAATTATTGGAATCAAGGATATTTGGGAAAGCATAGAGGGTAAGGGGGGGGGAAACACCAAGCAAAGACCCTCAGTATTGTCCAGCAACTGACCAGTTATGGCAAAGGATAATAATTCCAAGAGGATCTGAGGCAGTTTTTAGACTGTGTATCTTTAAGTGCCACAGAGTCTTGATCCACAGTTCTAAACTCTCAAAACTGCGGGTACTGCATGCTTTTCAATGTGCTCCCACATTCATTGCCACATTTCACCTTGGAAGGTAAGCACATCAGGTATGGAGATGAACAATATCCCCTAAGGTAGCAGGTGGCAGAATGCACGTAGACTCAGCTTGCTGTCATCTCCCCACAAACTTGTGGTCCTGTGGTGATGTTTAGGTTGTGTGGAGTGTTCATCTTCAGGAAGATCTGCCTCCTGTATTGTGTGTGGTAAGAACTTCTCCCAGAAAACAGACTTTATTGTAACATGCATTAATTACAAAAAGAGGAGAAGGGAAAGGTATATACTGAAGGAAGAGCCATACGGACCCTCTGGACAAGCAGTAAGTCAGGTTCTATAACAGAAGCAGAACTGGGGCATGCCTGATAGCTGGAAGCCAGGTCCATGTAGCCCTTCCAAGAATTCCAAGTTCAGCCAAAACTCTGGTTCTGCCACATGCCTCCAGGGCAGCACTTAAAGTTTACCCTATATAAGGAGGAACAACACCTCTGTACTCAAAGGAGCTGGAGAAGACTGGTGGATTAACAATCCTGGAAAAGGCAAAGGCAGTTCCCTATTTCCCAGTCCCCCAAGCAGCCTACACAGGGGCATAGCCCAGGAATGTCTTCAGGATAAGGCTGGGTGCTGGGGCATTTCCTCCAGAGCTGAGTCTTGCTGTGTGTTCAGTCAGGCACAGAGGTGCCACAAGGCTACTAAGCAAAGTATTTAGTATGAGACAGTTCATACTGAAAATGACAAAGTAAGCAGGCAATAGAGAGAATCCTTGTGATAAATGGTTCTGTACCTTGACTGTGTTGGTAATCCCACAACTGCACTGATTTACACACACACACACACACACACACACACACACACACACACACACACACACACACACAAAATCAGTGCATAATACCCTGGTGAGATCTATAGTTTGTTTCCTACAAATGTGACGTGGTGCTAGTGACCGTGTGGGAGGCTGGGCAAAGTACCCTCAGATCTCTGTACTCTTTGCTTGTGAATCTACAATGATCTCAAACAAAAGTTAAAGTTTAAATACCACCCTGCTTAGTGGCCTCCATACGGAGCTTGAAGAGACCATACAATTACTTCAACCTCTCACTTGTGCCTGTGGTTTCTTTATAGCCCATAGCTGGTGCACTCACTGCATTAGGGGACTTAGGGACAGAGGCAATGGATGTGGGGCCAGGGTTAAGGAATTAGCATTTGGTGAAAGGGCAAGATTTTATTAGAAATAAGGGATTAAAAACAAAAAAACAAAAAAAACCTGTGCCCTTCCCAAATAGGAAGGAAATTCTGCAACTCACAACAGTGGTCACTTCTCACCACCCTGGGCCACTGCTCAGAAACCGGCCCTCTCAGTGAACACCCAGAAAATCCTTCACTTGTAGGAGCCCGCCCAGGAGCCAAGGAAGATACTTGCCTCAGCATTGGTTAAGAGAGGAAACACTGGCCCTGCACGCTAAGTGAGTGAGTGCAAAGCTTAGGAGCAAAGCCTGACTCCTGTCCCATCCCTCTGGCAGCTGCCCTTTGCTTTACAGGGTACAGGATACACAGCCAGAAAGGGAGTGGAGGCCACTAGGCTCCCAGTCAGTAGTCCACCAAAGGCACCCAAAGGATCAACTTCCACTCTCATTCCTGTCCCCACCACCACCCTCAACCCCAGATTGTGACCCACTGCAGCCCCTCCTGGGCCCAAGGAGCCCATCACAGTGGCCCTCCCAGACAAGAGTGTGCAAAAGAGCCACCCCCGCAAAAAGCAGAAGCGCCAGATCCTATCAGCCAATTATCCAGACATGCACAGCAACACGCAAGTTCAGGCACGCTCATGTAGGGAGCAGGAGGAGCCCCAGCACGTCTATGGTGAGTCTGGTGCGTCCAGCAGCTGGTCTCAGCTTGGGTGGTGGTGGGGGAGGGGCCAGCGGGGGAGGGTGCAGGGGCTGGGGGTGCGCCTGAAGCTTGGGGGATCTGAACTGGGGGTGATGCACTTTTGAGGTGCCTGGGTAGGGAGCGCCTTGGGAAGGAGGACTGGAGTAAACCAGGGCCTTGGCCAGGGGCGCGCCCAGGGCCCGGGATCTGGTACCTTGCGCTGGGTAGGGGACTGGGGGCCAGTTTGGGGTCCTGCTCCGGTAGCTGAAGGCCAACCTCCTTCTTACCGGTAATAAGTCTTCACAACCAAAGAGGCGACGCAGCACTGTCCTTTCCCAGCCTGGGCCTCTAGAATCCCCTCCACGGCCCGGAATTTGAGCAGCCTTCAGCCCCCAGTTCGCCCCGGAAACGCCGCCCTCCCCTTTATCGTGTCGTGCGCCCGGGTCGCCGGTCGCTTATGGAACAAAAGAGCAGCTCTCAGGGAGCGGGTTTTGGGCAGTGCGGACTGTCTGGTGGCCAAAGGCCCCGACAGGACTCCCGGGTACGCGGGTCTTTGTGTCCGCACAAGGGGCGGGAGAATGGCTGGGGCCCCGCGTGCACATCCCAAGCACCCGAGCAGCAGCTTGCAGAGCCAGCGCTCGAAAGTTGTCGCCGGCGCCGGCTGCTTCCCACACCACTCATTACCCGCTGGGCACCCAATTCTTTTGCCAGGGGAGGAGGTGCAGACCGCCAGGGCGGGCCTCGAGGGGGAGCTTACTTTGCTCTTGACTTCCACCGCGCCGCAGTCAGAGAAGCGCAGGGTCTGAGACTTATGAAAACTCCGGTTCATGGTTTCGGCCCCTCTCTGCCTCACCTTCGCCCTAGCTGCTCAGGGACCGCGGAAAGGACGTGGAGGGGGGCGTCCCTCGTTGCTCTCCCCGGCTCCGGCCCGCAGTTGATCCGACGAGGGGCTGCTCGCTGTGCTGCGGGCCGGAGCTGGGCTGACCTCGCGCCTCTGGAACTCCAGGGGTGGCGCAGGAGTGCGGAGGACGCCGACGCGCACCCTGGGCCCCGCCTTCCGCTGCCTCAAGCCCCGCCTCCTCACGCCCCTTCCGTGCCTCTCCCCTTCAGGTCCGGCCCCTGGAGAAACTGCCTGCCAATGACCCGGGGCGCTAGACTTGAGATCCTAGCTCCCTGAACCTAGAGGCTGGGGAAAAAAGCATCACTGACATACCCAGAATTTGTGCTTTGATTGCTCACAGGGGAGTTTGGGAGGAGGGCTGATTTTTGCCATCTTCTCGGGCAAAAGCTACTGACTGGGAGCTTTAGAAGAATGGTAATGAGAACCACTGGAAGCCTGATCTCCTTGGGCATCACCTGCCCATACTCACATTTTAGTCTAGCAGAGAGACCTACAGGGAAGGGAATTCCTAAATGCAACCAAACATACATAATGAAAAGGGACAAAGGAGGGTCCAAAGCACCGCTAAGCTGTTCTGATGACAAGGGAGACATTTTAAAGGAAACTAGTAGAAAAAAAAGAGAACAGGTTTGGCATATATGAATAGTGACATCAACTGGAGACTTTTAAGGGAGAGGTCTTTACAAGAGGATAGAAGAAACCAAAGATGCAGCCTGCCCCCTGAGAAATTTATGAAGACTTTAGGATGAAAAGACATGGGTTTTGAAAACTATTATGAAAACTGACTTTTCATAATTTAGATTTTAAATAATTGTAAATTTACCATAAATCAATTGCAAAACAAATTGCAAGAATAGAAGAAAGAGAAAGAAAAAAATGAAACCACCTAAGTCATGCAGTTAAATCTACTAAACTTTAGGTCATTTTATTTTTTATTTATTTATTTTTATATTATTATTATTATTATTATTATTATTATTATTATTATTATTATTAGTCTTTTTGAGACAGGGTCTTGCTATGCAGTTGAGGCTGGCCTTGAGCTCACTTTTGTAGCCCAGGCTGGTCTCAAACTCGGACCAATCCTCCTGCCTCAGTCTCCCGAGTTTTGGGATTACAGGCGTGAGCCACCATGCCCAGCTCTCTAGGTTGTTTTGTATCTATTTATTTTTTCTGTAAATACTTATTTTATAAAGCTGTGATCATGCTGTTTATCCAGTTTTATAACCTGCTTCTGTCACTGCATATCACATATTGAAAGTTTATCAAGCGTACTTAGAAAACATGCTTTTTAAAAGGTGCATACATGAATATAGGTACAATTTATTTATTTTTATTTTTTATTTTATTTTATTTTTTTCTTGTTTCAGAACTTTTGTTTGTTGGTTTATTTAGTTTTTATGGCTGGCTCAGCCTGCCCTGAGGGCAGGGCTGGCTCAGCATGTGGTGTCAGGGATCGAACCGTGGTCCCTGCAGCTGCCCAAGCTTTCCTAAGAAGACGCTTTAGACCACTGAGCCATCCTGCCAGGCCCTATAGGTACAATTTATAATCTTATTTTTATTGGATATTTAAGATATAATACTGTGTTTTTTGAATTCCCAGGGTTTTTGAATTCTTAATATTTATTTAAAAAGACACCTAAAATAGAATTATTGGGCTATAAAGGATTCATATAGCTAAAGCCTTAATACAGACTGTGAAATTGCATTCTGTGTTGTTTCATTTAATTTTGCTACTCGCTATTACATGCAAAGAGTTTGGTGCATGTATTATAGTCACAAACTCTGGGAGTCATAATCCTTGCCCTTAAGAGAAATGTCAGGCTGGTTAGAGGGCTGGCCAGGGGGTTGGTCAGAGGGCCAGATACACAGAGTCCAGAACAAGTAAATGTAAAGTAATAAAAATGCCAAGAGATGCACTCCTGGCAAGCAGCCTGGACAGAGGTATTGGCTTTCCTGGAAGGGAAGCTTTCTAAACAGTGTAATTCTTTGGATTAGTAGAGAGGGGTTACCTGCCAACCTCTGAAAGCTTCTCATCCTAGGAGAGCCAACTTTTGTGGACAGAAGAGGATCAGGAGCACCAAAAAAGATGAACTTCAACCTAAATAAAAAGGATAAGGATGGAGACTACCACCAAGGAAGGGTGGGAGGCCCTCACTTTCCTTTTTTTGTGTATTTAGTACAGGGTCTGTGGGGTCACATTACACAGATAAGACTCCTAGTGATCCCTCCTGTTTTTTAGCCTCCTAAGCTTTGGGATTACAAGCTTGATGCCCCGTCTGGTTTTCCATCTCAGCGCCCTGGAGGTTGGGCCAGAAGGCAAGCCTGTGTCTGCCTCAATAGGCACTTTAATCTGCTGAGCTATCTAGCTGGCCCTTGACCCTGACTTCCAAACAGCTCCTTGTTGGGGCTGTTGGGCCAACTTGATTGGGAGTAAGACAGATGTTTGAATCTTGTGGTTCAGAGTGTGGCCTAAAGCCAATGTGTTCATCTGGTTCCTCCATCAATCAAAGCTACATTCAAATGAGGTCCTCAGGTCGCTCATGAGTAATGTGGTATTTCAGAGGGGCTATTTGTAGATCTTAATCACCTATGGGCCCCAAATAAGGATTGACATAAAGGTAGGTAGCAGCAAGAGAAAGTCACTGGTGCTTGAGCATATTTCCAGCTGAGACTGAATAGGACTTTTCAGGACGACAAGTCCATGATAATGTTGTTGCTAGGAAAACCACTGGATGTAGTCTTCAGGAGGAAAAGCTTTTTCATAGTCTAGTAGCAGGATTAAAATTGTGCTTACAAAAGTTCTGGCTTGACATCTTTTCTGTGTACCCACAGGGTCACAGGAACCTCTGGAAGCCTCATTGGAGGGCTGGTTTTAGTTGAAAATTGATAAGGAAAATATAGGTAAGTGTGGCCTAATCTTCTTAAAATATGGCTTCAATAAATCCATCAAAACTAGTCACCAAATCTGGGTGTGTTGGCTAGTGCCACCACAGCTACATGGTAGGCTGAGGTGAGAATATTGTTTGAATGTAGAGTGTGAGGCCAGCTTATATGATGTATCAACACAAATAAAACAAATATTGATAATCAAGCATAAGCCCTACAAAATGTATGCTTTGGTCATTATTCTCCCAAATGGAAAGAGCAGGGGACTTTGAAATATCAAACTTCTAGATTCATGTTCTTCTACTAAGAACATTTTCAGACCCAGCAGGCAGACCCACCCGTGTGAGTGAGACTTTCCCAGGCCTGCTGGAAGTGCAGCCTATCCAGCAACCAGGCCTGCCCATGTGAGTGAGACCTAGCCCAGCCCAGCCAACTCAGCAGCCTGGACTGACCAACCAACCCGCGGGCATGCAGTTCTGCACCATAGGTTACTACTACACAGAATGATATAGACAAGGAGAAAAATGGAATCTCAAGCTGGGCGTGGTGGCACATACCTGTAATCCCAGCACTTGGGAGGCTGAGGCAGGAGGATTGGCATGAATTCAAGACCAGCCTGGGCTACAAAAGTGAGCTCAAGGCCAGCCTGAACTGAATAATGAGACCCTGCCTCAAAAAGCTAAATAGATAGATAGATAGATACTTAAAAAATGTAATCTCAGGTCCTGAGCCCACCTGAAACAAATACAGGAGAAACTACCATAGGAGAAAATGGGAATTATACAGCTGAAATCTCTGAATTAGTAGCATCTGAAGGAAACAAACATACAGAAATGTATAGAGGGACTTGAATTAGAGATAACCTCTGAAGTTAAAAAATAAATCTTTGAATTACTAGAGCCTGAAATAAAAAAAAAAGCACCTGCGGAAAAGCAGTGGGAATCAGATCAGAAATAACCTCTGAAGTAAAAACATCATCTCTAAATTAATAGCGTCTGAAGTAAATGAACAACTGCAGAAAGGTAGAGAGGAAATGAGAGCAGAAACAACCTCTGAAATAGAAAAAGAAAGGATAACTATAATGAAAGACTATACATGCATCAAAAGTAGACATTGATAAAAATAATTAGAGGAGATTAGAAAAATGATGGAATCCTTGAACGAGCAATATAGGAAAGAAATAGAACACATGAAACAAATTCAAAGATATATACAGGAAAATAAAAATCTCAATCACAAGCTGGAAACACCATATGAACAAAAATGAAGGTGGAATTTCAGATTTGAAGACACAGTCACAGCAAAAGAAAAGGTAAGAAGTGATCTCTCAAAACAAGCAGGATGGAGGAAAAAGCAATTCAACATGTGCAAGATGATGCAAAAATGAACAACGTGAGATTAATAGGCATCAGTGAGAAAGGAGTCAGTACAAAGGATATGAAAAGAATACGGGCATAAGTAATAGCAAAAATTTCCCAAATTTGAGAAAACAATCAGAAATTCAGGTAGCCAAAACACATAGAACTCCAAATAACATAAACCCAACTTAAAACACACCCAGTCATATAACAGTCAAGAACCCAGAAATCCAGCAGAAGAATAATATGCTGAAAGCTGTTAGAGAAAAGAAACAGATCACATTTAAAGGAATACTCATCACAATAATGGCAGATTTCTCTTCAAAAACCATGAAGTCAAGAACAGCATGGAGCAGAGTGCTTCAAATACTTGACGAAAACAAATTCCAGCCCAGAGCGCCATACCCCACAAAACTCTTTCAAGTATGAGGGAGAAGTGAATTACTTTCATGACAAGGAACAACTAAAGAATTTGATGATGTTAAAGCCAACCCTACACAGACTACTAAAACATATTTTACAGGGAGACCAAAATGAACTGATCTCTACGAATGAGACCAGAAAGAGCACACAAACAGGACAAAGAAGAGCAAACAATAGTAAGTAAAAGACATCTCAATCGTAAGCCAATACATTTCAATTATAACCATCAATGGAAATAGACTCAATTCTCCAACTTAAAGTAATAGACTGGCAGAGTGGATAAGGAAGCAGAATCCAACGATATGATGTATACAAGAAATACACTTAACTCATAAAGAAACTCAGAGGCAAAAAGATAAAGGATGGAAAACAATACTACACGAAAAAAAAAAGCAGGGCTAGCAGTCTTGTCTGCAGACAATCTAAACTTCAAACCAAGACTGATGAAATGAAATAAAGAATGCCACTACATACTGGTTAGGGGAAAATTCAAGATGAAGAGGTAACACTCATAAATATGTATGCAGCCAACATGGGAGCACCAAGTTATACAAGACAAATCTTAATGGACAGGAAAAAAATCTATCCTCCAATACCACAATCTTAACAGGAGACTTCAATACCCCATTCACCCCAAAAAGATAGGTCAAGCAGACAAAATTTAGCAAAGTAGCAGAACTAAAATAGATCTTGAAACAACTGGACTTAGTGGACATATACAGAGTGTTTCAACAACCACTTGTGAATACACATTTTTTTTCCCAGCGGCACACAGGACATTTTCCAAAATTGACTACATACTAGTGCATAGGTCATGCTTAAGTATAAGCAAGAGAACAGAAATTATCCCATGCATATTATCTAACCACAGTGCAAAGAAACTGAAATAAATTACAAAAGAAATCACAAGAACCCCAGAAATACACGGAAATTAAACAACACCCTTCTCAGCAACCAGTAGGTCACAAATGAAATTAAACAAGAAATTAAACAATATTTACAATTTAATGAAAATTCAAACACAACCTACCAGAATTTATGGGATGCAATGAAAGCAGTTCTTAGAAGGAAATTTATAGTCCTGAACTCACACATTAAAAAAACAGAATGGGGACAAATAAATACTCTCACGGAACACCTAAACCGATGAGAAAAGGAAGAGAAAATGAAATTATAAAGATTAGACCAGGAAATAACTCAATCGAGACGAAGAAAACAACATAAAATACTAATGAATCAAAAAATTGGCTCTTTGAAATATTAAATAAAATTGATAAGCCCCCAGCTAACCTCATCAAAAAGAGGAAAGGTCTCAAATTCAAGCAATAAGGCATGGAAAGGGTGAAATTACTATAGACCCAGCAGATATTCAGAGGATCATTAATAGCTACTTTACTCTCACAGAATTGAAGACACAGATGAAATGGACAGATTCCTAGAAAGGTAAAAACTACCAAAACTGAATCAAGAAGATAGAAAAACTCTCAATAACCCAATAACACTGAATGAAATACAAAATGTCATAATGAAGTACGATGAAGTACAAAATGACAAAGAAAAGTCCAGGTCCTGATGGATTCACTGCTGAATTCTATAAGACATTTACAAAAGACATAATCTCAATACTCCTCAAACTCTTCAATAAAATCGAAAAGGAAACAATCCTCCCAGAATCATTCCTACAAGGCAAGTATTACACTGACACCAAAAACAGAGAGAGATGCAACTAAAAAAGAGAACTACAGGCCAATTTCTCTCATGCACAAAGATGCAAAAATCCTCAATAAAATCCTTGCCAATAGAATACAGCAAATCATCAAGAAGATTACACACCATAACCAGGTAGGATTCGTCCCAGAGATGCAAAGATGGTTTAATATACACAAATCTATAAATGTAATGCACTATATCAATAGAGGCAAAGCCAAAAATCACATGGTCATCTCAATTGATGCAGAAAAGGCTTTTGACTAACTCCAGTACACATTCATGTTCAAAGTACTACAGAAGTTTGGAATAGAGGGCCTCTACCTCAGTCTGATAAAAGCCATCTATAACAATCCAACAGCTAACATAATTCTAAATGGGGAAAAACTGGTGTTTCACTCTTAGAATGGGTGCAAGAAAAGGATGTCCCCTATCGCCTCTCCTATTATATATAGTTCTGTAATCATTAGCTACAGCCATTACAAAAGAGAGAGGAATAAAAGGAATAAGAATAGGTAAAGAATTTAAACTATCATTATTTGCAGATGACATGATAATCTACTTGGAAGACCCAAAAAGCTTCACCAAGAAGCTACTAAAATTAATACACAAGTTTGTTAGCATAGCAGGGTACAAAGTAAACACACAAAAGTCAATAGCATTCCTCTACACAGATAACAAACACACTGAGAGAGAAATTAGAGAAATAGTATCTTTTATGATAGCACCTTAAAAAATGAAATACTTAGGGATTAACCTAACTAAAGAAACAAAAGACCTTTTCAATGAAAACTACATTACTCTGGAAAAAGAGATCCTAGAGATTTCAGGAAATCCAAAGATATTACCTGCTCCTGGATAGGAAAAACCAACACTGTGAAGATGGCCATACTCCCTAAATGGTTATGCAGATTCAATGCATCCCGATCAATATACCATCAACATACCTCACAGACCTGGAGAAATTATTCCTAAAATTTATTTGAAACCAAAAAAGACCTAGAATTTTACAGACAATCCTGGGCAACAAAGACAAGGCAGGAGACATTACAATTCCTACCTAAAGTTATACTACAAGGCTATAGTGATGAAATCAGAATCTTATTGGCAAAAAAAAAAAAACTTGAGAATCAACGGAATAGATTAGAAGATGCAGAAGCAAATACAAACACACTCAACTACCTTATCTTTGACGAAGGGGCCAAACATGTTCACTGGAAGAAAGGTAGCCTCTTTAACAAATGGTGCTGGAAAAGCTGGCTCTCCACATGAGAAAAAGTAAACCTTGACCCAGGTTTATCACCATGCACCAAACTAAAGTCAAAATGGATTAAAGATCTAAATATTAAAAGAGAAATATTAATTCTCCTGGAAGAAAAGTTGGAGAAAATCTTGAAGACATAGCGGTAGGCAAAGAGTTCATGGACAAAAATCAAAATGCATATGTAACACTTGAAAAGAATCAACAACTGGGACCTCCTGTGGCTAGGAAATTTTTGCACCTGACAAGAAGTTACCAACAGAGTGAAAATACAACCCACAATTTTTCAAAAACATTCTAACTAATAAGTATTCAGACAAAGGTCTTCTATATAGAATTTATAAAGAACTAAAAACTGTTAGGGTCCCAAAATTCAAAGACCAATAGAGAAATGGGCATCTGGGATGAACACACACTTCTCAGAGAAGGAAATTCAATAAGCCTACAATACATGAAGAAATTCTCCACATCGCTAGTAATTCGTGAAATGCAAATCAAAACAACATCTCACTCCAGAAAGAATGGCTATCATAAAGAAGTCAACCACCAACAAATGTTGGAGAGGCTGTGGGAAAAAAGGAACCCTTCTCCACTGTTGGCGGGAATGTAGATTGGTGCAACCATTATGGAGAGCAGTGCGAAGACTCCTTAAAATACTAGAACTGGAAGTCCCATTGAATCCAGCTATCCCCCAACTGGGAAATTTCCCAGAAGAACTGAAAACATCATACCATAGTTCTATCTGTGCACCTATGTTTATAGCAATACAATTGGTAATAGCCAAATCTTTGAAACAACCAAAATGCTCATCATCTGAAGAATGGTTGAAAAAGATGTTGTATTTTTATACAATGGAATACTACTCAGCTATAAAGAATGATAAACTAGAAGACTTCATATATAAATGGATGTATCTTGAGGATATACTCATAAGTGAAATAAATCAGAACTACATGTGCAAATATTGTACAGTCTCCCTAGTGTAAGAACACAAAAGAAGAAATAAAAATGGAGAGGCATAACACAGCTCAATAGAAATCAAGGACTTAAAGGTTAAACAATGAAGTGACTGCACTCAGAAAACATAGGAAACATGGCAGGAGCAAAAGAATGCACAGGATGAATTAGACAATAGTCCTAAGAACCTCCAAAACATTTATCACACAGAGGATAGCAATGTGTAACACTGAAACTATGCTTGGAATGCCTGTCATTCTGGTCTTTTAGATGTGTGCTGTTTCACATGTAATTTCAGTTACTGCTATACCCTCCCAAGTGAATGATTGGTTTACAAGAAAACAAAAAGGGTATTAAATGAGAGTAAGAGATTAGGAAAAATACAAACGAATTGACAAGCTATAATTTTGTACATGCTTAAATTTCTAAATTACTATGTAAAAATATGTAACTGCTTTTATCTCATTCTATGAAGATTTATTAGAATACTAATGATTGATAGATAATACCAAGTCCAAGTTAAGTCAAAGATGTTTGATACGCAGAAGGACAGTGATGTTAAGCTCAAGTACCTATGTTATAGAGTAATAATATCACTAAGATTTTCTTCTGGAGCATTAAGAATATAACTTTACAGACCGAAAATTCAGGAAAAAGAAGGGTTACAAGCATTGCCAATATTTTGGCCCTAGCCCCTCAAGGTCATTGAGGACTCAGGACATAAGAGAACTTGTGCTATAATATCCTATAACTCAGTGGTTTCCCAAATTTTCTGTTCAAGGAGATTATCGACTACAAAGGAAAGGTATTTAAGATATATAGTGTGCCTAAGGAGAGTCACCTAGAGAGAAAACATTCTCTTAGGCTTTCATAGAAAGCAAACTGTTCAAGCAATGGCTGTGACTCATCCAGATGGCTGACACTGGCAATATTTCTACAAAGCACTGTATATGGTTCAAAGTAAATCCTGAGGGGATTTGACTGACCTGGTCAGATTCAAAAGTTACATATTTTATTATCATGTCATTTGCAAATAATCATAATTTAACTTATTCTTTACCTATTCTTTTTTTTTTTTTTTTTTTTTTTTTTTTTTTTTTTTTTTTTTTTTTTTTTTT
>PVJA010000480.1:0-120612 GCA_004027025.1 Myocastor coypus
GGGAGGGGAGAGGAGAGGAGAGGAGAGGAGATGATCAGTACCCAACACATTCACTGCCACTCCCCATGCCTTGCTGGGACTTCTTCCTAATCAAATTTGGTCAGAAGTCAGATGCAAAGACATTCAGATGACCTGGATCCTGAGGTCAGTTACCCTACAGGTCCCAGTGAGATGGAAAGGGAGAAAAACAGATGTCTCAAGGTGTAAATATGAGACCAAGTCAGAAGTCAGTCTGGAGAACTCATGGATGTGTTTTCTTTTGTAACCTTTTCCGTGCTATGAAAAGATCATGGAATCTAGTGTACAAAACAGACTTTTAGCTATTTGAGAACTCCTCTCAAGTCCCAGGTCCCAAATGTGTACAAATTAAAATCAACAAATGCCAACAGAAACTACTTTTCATATTTAAAAATGTTCTTTTTAGTTGCATTAAAGACAATTGAATTCTGTGGAAATATTGTCCTCTTATGTAGTTCTGGAACTTCTATTACTTTTCACTAGAGAAACACAAGTATTCTCAGTAGTTTAGTTTTTTTTTTTTTTTTTTTTTTTTTTTTTTTTTTTTTTTTTTTTTTTTTTTTTTCTCTTCTAAAATACCAGTTACCTGATTCTTTCAACATGAATGCAATTTTAGAAATTTAATAGGCACTCTCAGTGTGTGCTTACTAGTAAATTATAGATTCAAATTTATATAGTACTATAATATACTTGTATAGCATTAGATATATGAAACCAAAAGCTGGTAACAGATGAAACAAAGTAAATATAAACCATTCTGAATATTTTCTTCCTGCTTTCCTGTACTCTTCCTACTCACCTTAGGTGGTCATGTGAAAGGTATCTGTGGTTCCAAGCTCAGGCCAGTGTCTGTGCTAAATACAATCTTTCTAAACTTCTTTCTTTTTTTGTAGTTTACAGAAGGGTCTACAGGGTGTTCAGGGTCTCACTGTTAGATCAGACTCGTAGTGATCCACGTGTTTACAGCCTCCCAAAAGCTGGGATTACAGGCATGCCCCACCCCACTTGGTCTCAATTGTCATTCCAGTGACTCCCAGGGGTGAGGGTACAATTTTTCTACCCACTAAATATTTTAGTGTTCAAGCATTTGAGAGAGAAAACACACATTAAAATTAGGTGTATCTTTTGAAAACTGTAAAGGCACTACATAAGAAACTTAAACACGATAAATGTGTTAGGCCACTACAAAATGTAATCAGCATATTCTCTGCACCTCAGAAAAGGACAAAGCAGGAAACTGAGTCACAAAAATGTCAGTGACTTCTTCAAGATGATTTTTATTTTTTTCATGAAACCCAGAGAGTCCTTGATTGCTCCTTGAGCATTCTCTCTCAAAGTTGTCACACGCGCCACTCTGCAAAGAAATGTGTGGGTTGAACAGCATTTGTGCCAAAAGAAAGGTCTCCCTGGGAAAGGTGTGTGATGGTCCCCGAGAGAAGGGATGTACGGGGAGGACTTCGGATAAATGTGTGGTGCGGGCTTGGCCTCTTGGTTTCTGCCCTTCCCGTTGAGGCTGTGAGATTCTAATGGCACTCTCTGGAATGTGTGCCCCTTGGCTCCAGGCTATGGGTGTCCCTGCTTTGCCCTCTAGCACCTAACTGGAGTCCCAGCAAACACACCCCATGAAGAAAAGTTTATTCTACTGAAACATACACATGTGTTTCTCTAAAAGAACAAATGTACAAAAAGAAATGAAAAATTATTTTCAGAAATGTTAATTGTATGAAAATTATGTAACATATATATATGTGTGTGTGTGTGTGTGTGTGTGTGTGTGTGTATGTGTATGTAAATCAATGATTAAAGATTGCAAAATGTACCTCAACGAATCCCCCATAGTTATTTGCAACAAAGGGAATTCTTGGCCAGTAAGTCCACCTCATTCACTCACAGCTTTCACAGTTAACAAGGTACAGTTCAATTCCATTCTGCCTCCAACTCTTTCTCATTAAGCTTGGCTCAAATTCAAGCTCCTGAGTCCCTCCCTCTGTCCCTGAATGGTCGCAACGTTTCGCTTTGCTAAAGAAGAGATTAATTTGCAGAAAGGCTTCAGCACATTCCTGGGTGCTCAAATGCACTTCTTTTCATAGAACAGGCTTTTGATTTTGCACTCTAAATCAAAGGCAGAGAGCAAAAATTCCAAGTATGTATGAGCTTCCGACCCTTAAAAAAAAACAGGATTGTTTCGATGGAATTCCACACAGAAATGCTCTACTCTATGAGCCTTGTTAGTTTGATTCTTCCTCAAGATATAGCCTTTCTTCTTTCTGTTAAATATCAGCTTTTCAGTCACACTGGTGTTTGGCAAAGCATTAAAGATATGTGAAAAGTTCATTATTAGTAATTAATTCATGATGTAGTTTTAAGAAACTTATTGCATTGGGAAAGATAGTTACTTCAGCTAGGAAACCTGTTTGCTGGTAAATATATTAATACTCTGTCTTCTGTATCATGGGAAATAATGTGCTTACTTGGACATTGACTTAGGTACACTGAACAAAACCACAGCAATATTTAGAAAAATAATGTTTGAATATTTATACAAAATTCTAAGCTGGATATTTGTGAGTTTGTGACAGATATTACCATGACACAGAAAATGTTAAATACTCACATAAATATCTGGTGAAAGATCCTTGAATTTCCTTCATCTTAACATTTTTTTTTTGTTTGTGTAATTCTATCTAATATTTAAGGTAGGAAAACAGATAGGACAGTCATAGGAAAGTCGTTACTCAATGTGGGATACAGCTATTGCCTTGAATGTGTCCAAATATCTGTTTAATAAAGCAGCAGATCATTCTGACCATTGGTCTAATTCTACCCACACATATACTACACACACATATGCACATAATAACAACAACACAATTTAGGCAAAAATCAGTTGTGAGACTTGATGCTTAGTGTTCAACAGGAAATCATTAAGGGAGAATGTGAGAACCAAGGTTCCATATGACTTCTTCAGGGCCACACTTCTGTTTCATTAATTGATTGCATTTGAGAAACATTTTTGACCTTCTCAAAACTTATCTATTTGCAGATCCTTTAATCACTTGGAAACACATATTCTATTGATCATGATGACATGCCTTGAGCGAATGTAGTAGAAATCTGATCTCTGTGTGGGAGAAAATTAGTTAGCTTGAATTGCATGAAAATAAAGATGTAGCATGTCCAACTACATTAGCATTGATCAGTTAGCTGTAGACACAATTCCCTCGACCGCAGTCCTATACCACTGCATCTAGCCCTGTGTGTGGATGTGTTCAAGTACAGTAGAGGACACCCTAACTGGGAACTCCACATATCACATACAAGAGATAACTAACAATAGCTTCCTTTGCATTTTCTTGTATTCCTTGGTTTCTTCTTCTTTGTGTACAGAAGAATTTAGGGAAAGCAAAGTCCCATGCCTTATCATTTCCTTGAGTTCTAGATTAGCTAAGCATCTTGCACGACTGGAGGAATGTGGTTATGATTGGCCAAGGCTGCTGATACTGCATAGCTTTAAGAACAGTTGCTATAAAGTGGAGTCATGCTGCCCAAACGACATAGCCATCCAGGCATAGTGCTACGGAGGCACAGGCCTATCGCCCCAGCACTTGGGAGACTGAGGCAGGAGGATTACCACAATTTTGAAGCCAGCCTGGAGTAAATAGTGAGATTGAGAGCAGCCTGAAATAGGGAAATTCTGTTTCGAAAACCAAATGATCCACAGCAATTTATTGCAGTTCACAACAAACTATAAGTGCTGGAGGTATAGCTCAACAGACTAAGTGCTTGCTAAGGCAAGTGTAGGGACAAGGATTCGATCCCTGGCACTGCATGGTGCGCTGCACCCACTCTCAGTCACACTGAGCCAGTGATGGAGTCTGAGCATGGTGGTGCGCGCCTGTAATCCCAACACTGGGGAGGCAGAAAACAGGAGGATCACTATGAGCCCGAGCTGTGTAGTGAGACCCTGCATGCACACGCACACGTGCGTGCGCACACACGCACACACACATACACACGCACACACACTTACACACGCACACACACACACATCACTATAGTTTAAGCCCTTTAACAACTATACTTTGACACGAAATTGATTTCAAATGGATCATCTTTAAAATTACATTAACAATCCAGATAGGAAAAGAAGTCAAACTTCTAGGCCAAACTCATTCCTAGAGAGAAAAAAAAAAAAAGCCAAAATACTAAAAGGGAGACCTTTACAAATTCACCAGGCACATGAATTAACCAACCAAACAAAAGACAAACTACAAACTGCGGTTAGTGTGCAATTTATGCAGAAGTAGAGGTAGTGGATTTTGCTAGCAAACTCGAATCCTGATTCTATCTTTTCCAATGTCTTAATCTAGGAAACTCATTTCTGTTCCCTTTCTAACTGAGTTTTCCAATGTATGACAAAAGGATAATCGTAGTGGTGATTGGTTCAGTTGAGAGTGTCATTGGCAAAGCCAACCAATGTGTGCTCACTAAGTCCATACCATCTTGCAATCTGGAGCTTGTCATAAATGTAGATCCTGAGGTCCTATCTCAGGATTTTGCATGAGAATTAGAGGTGGAGGAGGATATGAACTAGGAAGCTGTATTTGACAGCTCTCCACAAGATGTTTACACATTCTAAGGTTCAAAAAGCACTGGTTTAAAGCAGTCAATAAAATGTGAAGCCCTTCACATGTCCTCTAGCCTACAATATGGCCTTAATGAATGCTAACAACTATGTTTATTAGAGTAGAAGAGGGAACATAAAGGGTAACTTTGATCAATGACTTAGAAGCTCAGATGGTTCTAGTGAACTCCTAATAAAGACTCCGGCAAGTCGCAAGCTAGTCAGAAAAGGACTGAAGGTCTCATTTTTTCCTTGTAATTCCATGATTTTCTCCTTGTATCTCTAATCTATTTGACTATATACCACAGCCATCCTGAGGCTCCGTAAGCATTGCGTTCAACTTACGTAATGGAAAGGCTGGCTGATTTACAGCAAAAAGCTGTAAATGTAGCAACATAAATCATACTCAAAAACTGGGACTGGTTGGTGACAGGATGCTCAAATGATTTTTTTTTCCAAATATCAGAAGTACTCACGAGGCAATCATGTCACCAAGAGAACAAGTGTGAAGAATGGATGCGAATTTCTGTGGCACCATATTTGAGTTGGCAAGGATCAGTCTTTACCATAGTTGCTATTGCCTCACGTGCAGCCCAAACTAACATGTAAACAGATTGCTCGAGTGGTAGGCAAACAGACAAGAAAAAGAGCCTTTCTTCAACTACTTCTGGACACCTTGAAGAACCTGGAGGGCTCTTTGAAAACCATATAATCTCCACTGCTCTGTTCAGCTTGGAAGGCTGTCCTGGAATAAGGACAATACTGCATTTGTAGCATCATGATATTTTATTATTAAAATATAGAATTATTGAATCTAGAATTTCAGGTGCAAACTTTTAGGGATGGATAATGATCTTAGAACACAAGTTTTATCTTCGAATGGAAGCAAGAATAACATCAACAACAGCACTAGTAGAAGATTATCTACCTACTTAGTTTTATAATAATTTAAAAATGATATAACTATTATAACAAGTAATGCTTGTCACATTAGTGAGCAAAGGTAATTGGCTTGGGCTAATGTGCACAGCACTGGTAGTAAACCAGTGACACACATGCTCCAGCAGGCTATTTTTAGTTGAAATTTGTAAGAGGTTCACCACCACCGGGTTATAGTATCAACACATTGGGAAGATTTCCAACCCTGACTATGAAAGTGTTTTTGATGTCAATGGCTTCCCTGTGAAGGGACAAACCCATTTATGTCGCAGAAGTGTTCCATACTTTTGGTTAAAAGCATTTTCTTGAAGTATTTTGCTATGGAAATATGAGGGGACATATTCTACTGTGACACCTATTAAGATGGAATCTGACAAACAGAGGAATTTGGGGATCTGGTGTCAAATACTCAGCCTTTGTGACTAAAAATTAGTGATTTATGATAAAGTTTATTTGAAGAATAATTTATCAATCTGTTTTCAAAAGTCCAGCTGGGGCTATGTTACATCAGAGGACACAACTGTTTCATTAAACCTGAGACACGATGTATCTACCAACCCTCCCTGTCCTCTGACAGTGACATCCAGACACTCTCTCTGGATGCCTAATTGACACATTGTACAAAAATCTGTACAGGCACTTAATTAAATCATAGAGCTGTAAGTATACCCTAGAGTGCTAGCTACTAATATTGTAGTATATGAATATTTTATCTAGAATGCAGAGCCACATTTACAAAATTTATGACAGCAGAAAAACTGTTATAAAACCACTGGCACCCAGAGGAGGAAATGTCATTTATCTTTATATTCTCTATTTTTCCACAGTATTTTCTCTCTATAAAGAAAAGGTAGTGACATTGTTAGGTCTCAGTGTGTACAGCTTCTAACTCCAGTTATCAATGACCAATAGCTTCCAAAAATATTTCTACTAATCTATTATCTCACCACCATAAGTGGAAGAATGGTTCTGTTCTTCCACATCCTCCCTAGTATGTAACATTATCAGACTTTAAAAACTCTTGATAGGGCAAATAATATCTCATTAATTATTTTTGCATTTTTCATATTACTAAGGAAGCTAAAAGGTTTGTCAGTCCTTTGCATTTCTTCTTTTGAGTCTGCTCATGATCTTCCATTCATTATTCTAACTGAAATTTTCTCTCTAATTTTGTTACTTCTTATGAATACTTCATCTCGGTGAATTTTCACCTTGATCCTGGGACACGGCTGTGTTTCTTGCCCTTTATGATTACAGTGTGGGCTGCAGAGACCAGGAGATGTGCAGGGCCAGAACAGTAACACATGGCAGAGAAGAATCCAAACCACTTCTCTTCAACCCCGATGCTCAGGAAACTTCCACTAAAGTGTCTACATTATTTTTTTTGAGTTTCAATTTTTTTACTGTTTAAATTTAACAATGGTTATATTACATATTTTCATCATCAGATCAGTTTAGATTAATACATATAGGTATATAAGATAGATCAAACAATTAAACATTAACCTTTCTAAATCAACATTACTTTTTTTTTTCTTTTCCCCTTTCTTTTTTTTGAAAGTTGACATATTGCACATTGTCCTCACAATCATTGTACAGAGTACAGTATGTGGGCATGATCTCAGTTGTCTACATTATTTTTGATGGTATTTTTTTTAATCCCTTGACCACAAGTTCCCTCTAGGTTCTCTGCAAATAGTAATCTCAATGTGAGCCATACTGCTAGAGGAGGTGGAGAGGGAAAGTGACCAAAGGAAGCTATAATATTCTGAAAATGGCTAGAAAATACAGCAGGCAGAAGACAGAAAATGGGGAGCAATTGTGGGTATCTTCCTATGCTTGTGTTGCTCTTAACCATAATTATCACTCTTAAGTTTAAATGACCATGATACTAGCATAACAAGCATGCACTGAACCCTGAAGCTCCACCAAACACTATATTAAACATTTTCAATCATCTCTTAGTATAATCACTAGGTGGTTGATCCCATGCATTGCACAAAGGACTCAAACAAGTTTAACTTGGAATTAAATTTTAAAGGAATTGTAGTATGTCCTCCAAGGCCACATGAGTAGAAAGTGATGCCTTCCTTGTACAAGCCAATTTGTTTGACTCTGAAGCACACAGTTCTAACAATTATCTTTAAGGTCACAATCCCACAATCATAACACCTTGTCCCAGAGATCACATCTCTTTGTCCCAGTGGCAGAGACATTTATCTTTTCTTCGTTGTCACATTGTCTAATGGATGAATAATCATGCATTGAGAATTTAAAAGGACAGCTCTTCCTCAAATAGCAAGTTCACTATAGGCTAATGTCCAAATAAGGATTATTACTGGCATCCGAATACTTTAAGGAAAAGTACACAGTTAGTACTCTAGAGAGAAGAAAGGCTTTATCTCCATCTCAGAACCATGTAAGAAAGACTGCCGATTGAGAGCAGAGATAAGATCTGTTTGGGACATTAGCTGGAATTTTCTACTCTGGAATTAAAGCTAGTCTTTTTGTTTGTTCGTTTCTTGTTTTTTTTTTGGGGGGGGGTTGTTTTTTTTCAAAAAACATGGAAAACATCTAAAAAGTTTATGAAAAATTCAGGTAGTTCTAAGATGCTTTCCAGAGCAATTCTCAGTCTTTACCTGGCTTACCTGAGATAAATCTTATTGTCAAGTATGAAAATTTGAACACCTCCAAATACAAAGTAGTAGACAACATTTAGCTAACTTCATTGAAAGTGTAATGGTTTTTGTCTTTGTATTTTTTAAATTTTCTTTTTCCCTCAAGTATAGCTTTACAATTAAAAATCCAATAGCCAAGTATTTTGCTTCATTATTACTTAGTTTAATGATATTTTGTTGAAATGTCTTTAAATGCATAAGAAAATGTCTTCAAAGAGCCCAGAACATATACAACCCACAGAAGACATTAACACATAACAGGTTCTGAGTCAGTGTTAATTAAATAAATGAATAAGGGGCTAAATCCAGGAAGAAACTAAATGCCACCATCCTTCAGAATATTCCTCCTGATGAATATTTTGAGCCATAGTTCGTATGCGTGGTGAGACCAAAACCTGATTCACTTCATAAATTTAAGTTATCATTTTTTGTGATTCTTTTACAAAAATACGAACACAAGTTGTAAATGCATAACTTTCTTAATCCTCCCAAGACTATCGGTACTTTCCATCTACGAGACAATTGGAGAAGCCTGAAGATCCATTGCCAGCCCTAATGAACTTATGAACAGGGCTTCCTCCAGGGCCTCCCTTTCTCTGAAGCTCAGGATCTCTCCTTGGGACAAGTTTCTGTTGTAATGCTTGTTATTGTTTATAACTCAAATCAAAACACCATCTAAAGAAAGGAAAAGCCATCATATACTGACCTATACGAATATGGCACTTGCTGTACATATCCTCATTTAGCCACTACGTAAGAAGAAGCACCAGTGTAACAGCTCCATGTCTACAAGTGAAGAAACTACAGTCACAACAATCTGGCTA
Organism: Myocastor coypus; assembly: GCA_004027025.1. Lineage (NCBI taxonomy): Eukaryota > Metazoa > Chordata > Mammalia > Rodentia > Myocastoridae > Myocastor > Myocastor coypus. The sequence continues at coordinate 9,084 of PVJA010000480.1, forward strand.
AGGATGGATCTGAGATTTATAGCATGTCTAGTAGTGCAAAATTTTGTTGTATTTTGTTTTTTTAAGCTAGATGGAAATTAGACAAGGAGGAAAGAAATATCATTCCTTAGTATATTTTAATTAAAAACTACGTACACCTCTAAGACATCTGGGAAGTCATTGTATTAAATCACGGAGTTTCAGAAATGTTATGTAATCTTCCTAAAAATTGAGATAGAGACTGAAGCCCAAGTGTCCTGCTCAGAGTGACTGTTCTTCTCCTTAGAAAATAGCCCTTTATCCAGAGCAGACTTCTGAGTCAGCTGAACTTAATTCTTCATTTTACAAATGAGTAAAACAAGGACTGATGGAAATGTTGTTTAGTAGGGTTTGATAGAGGCCAAAGGACTCAAAGGGAATACTACTGGAACTTTCCAGGCATGCCATTGGAAAGTCATTCAACAGATTTGTCTCAGTTATTTTTCCCTTACTGCTGGGTAAAATACTCAATGTTTAAAATTATGGAAGGAGAGGTTTATCCAGCTCACAGTTTGTAGAAGTTTCAGTCCATACTCATGTGAATCCAAGACAGAGTGACATGTGGCTGAAGGCAGTTGCTTGCGGTGGTAGAAAACAGCAACATAACAGGAGCAACATGGGAGGAGTCTTAGAAGCTCACAGAGCGAGCCTCTCCTTTCCCTGTACTGCATTCATGCTATCTGCCCCAAGGCAACTGTAGCAGTCACATGCATAATCGCAGCACTAGATCATAAATTAATCAGAGCCTCTCGAAGTCCTCCTGATGACTGCATGAGTCTTTTGGGAAGACAACTAGATACAAACTATAAGGAGACGTTAGAGAAATTTACTTTTTTATAATTAATATTTATGACAATATTGATGTGCAAGCTATTTTCATTCAACTCCTAAAAATTCTGGTGATAAAGAGGATGATAGGAGGCAGGGTCCTTTATGCATATTGAGTATCTAACACATCATAAACGCTTCAGCTTGTATTTGTCAAATAAACAATTAGTGAGATAGCATGTATTAGAAAGTAGGTTATGAGAGTATTTATGCATTTAAAAGACATCTTCTATTTTCAAGTCTTGAAGTACAAATGAAAACCACTGGAACCAGTGGATTTATCATTTCCCTGTAATCAAACTTGGCTACTTCTAGCAAATATTACACTCTTGTAATCAGTATTCTTTTCTTTTCTTGAATTGTGTGTGAAATGTGTTCTTAGAGACTTAAAGTAAGAATGGTTGGATAGAAAGATGCATGACAGGATTCTGAGGTTGCTGAGAGTGAAGGGAGGGGAAGAAGGAAACAGACGGCATGACTTCAACATTGACTGTCCCTCTCACAATTGATTGATTGTGTGTGTGTGTGTGTGTGTGTGTGTGTGCATGCATGCGTGCATGCATGTGTGTGTGTGTGTGTGTGTGTGTGTGTGTGTGTGCATGCATACCATTCATGTGCATTTTATGGCAGGACTTAGCTGAACTAAGATAATCTCAGCTAGTACAGTGATTTCACCAAGTAGTTTTATCAGGCAATTCAATAGTACTTTAAATGATGAATTTCCAGTGGGTACAGGATGGTTACTGAGCTGCAGACACTGTTCTATACCCAGGAGATCCAGGAGTTGAGCAGATTCTGTCTTCCTGGAGCTCTTATGCTATAAAGTTTTGCATATACTTTTAACATGTTTCCATTTTTATTTTGTTCATCAAATACTGACTATAATGACCTCAAAGTAGATTGTTATTAGTGAATGTTCAAACAGCACATAAAAGCAGTGGCAGAGGCTCTGTGTGGCCATAGCCAAACCATTTAAACTAAACACTAAATACCATTGCATTAGAGTATTGCCTAAAGTAGAAAACAAATACACAATTTTATAGAGATGAAGCAAATGTTCAGTAAATAATCTTGCTAAAATAAAAAGTAATAAACAAACACAGATTTTGAAGCAACCAATGTTCATTTCAAAATGTGTTTAATTCAGTCTTCAGGAAGGCAGGACTGTGATCCCCTTCATTCTTATTGAGGATTTTCTAAATCTATTAATTCATCCACATGAATAACACAGGGAAGATAGCAGTAGTAACTGGTGAGTAAATCTAAGCGAACCCATCAGCCAAATATCAAAGTGACATAATGGGTAATCCCACGAAGAGGTTACACTCTGCAGATAGAGGGCTATGAGAAGGGCCATCCACTTCCACACAGGGATGCTCTTCACAGGAATCACTAACATTCTGTAAAAGCCTACAAATGTTACATGGAGCTACATGAACGTTATGGAAACCTGGGTAAATTTCACGCAGAGAACTGCTCTCGAGACTTAGAAAAGAGCTCTGAAAGCTCTTTTCACATACTGGGCTGATTAGCTGTCAGTGACCCCAATAATAATGAACACAGACAAGTTTATGACCGTAAAAGCAAAGGTGAGATGAAGGTGAAATGTATATTTTGTCTTTAAGATAGGTGAGAAAAGGTTGTACTATGTCAGGACTTACTTTCCAGACCTTGAGTATCGCTTGCTGGAAGTACATGGCTGGTGTTGAAAATAATCTTTAAAAAAAAATGTGTGAATGAAGATCCATGGAAAGATAATTTATATCTCCATAGGTCTGAGGAAACTAACTAAAATAGCCAAGGAAGGCTGTCTTTGAGTCATTTAACAAAAGCTGGATTGGAAAACACTGGGGTATGTCCACTAGAAGTAGTTCTCCTTCTGGAAGGCAAAAACAAATGAATGCATGAATAAGTGAGTAAGTTAGTGAGTGAATGAATGAATGAATGAGAAGGAAAGATAAAGTGCTTGGACGAAGTATTGGGAGGTATTATGACACATTGCTCTAGGGGGAGATGATCAATAACGGTGCTAATGAAAGAAAGGAAATACAATAAGTAAGAAGTTTAAAGATCCATAAAGTTCAGAGGGTTGAGGTTGTCGTTCATTAGATTTGTGCCATTTGTGTTGCTCTTTAGCGTACTGTGAAGGTGTGCCCACGTGCTCTTTTCATTTTCATTCATCCCCTGGTCATCTGTGGCACGGATCAAATACTTCATGTAAGACCATCAAAGTTGAATCTTGGCTCCACACACTTAACTTTCATAGGCCTTAAATACCTCAGTGTTGTAAAGTGGGGAGAATGCTTAGATCGCTGATTGGCTGGAAAGCAGAATGATACAAAGGGTTTAACAATGCCTGGCAGAGCAGGGTAGTGAGTAGGGCACGAGACTGAAACCACAGATGAGAAAATGATTGGTACCCCACAGCTCTAAGCATTGGTTGTCAGGCATTGATTGGCTCTTCTCCTTGATGCTTCCACAATGCCAGGTCACAAATTTTAACAAAGGAAATTTTCTATAGAGAGAGTATATGGGAAGTTCCCCACCCTTGACAAACACAGGATTCAAGTGCCTATCCCTGAAACCAATAAGACATTTTCCTCTGCTACTAGAATTTAGATTCACAGCTAAGCTCATGTGTGTTTCCAAATACAAAAAATATAATAATTCTACTTAGACCCAGTCATTGTAATGGTCTTATTCATTTAATATTTTCAGTAGCATGTCCCTGAGCTTATATAGTAAGACCCCTTGTTTTGGGGTTGGAAGAGGCAAGAATTGAAAAATATCTCGTTTTCACAAATGTAAAGGGGAAAAGCAAAAGTCGGAAGGGATCATGAGTAACTGGTAGGAAGCATAATTATGTCAGAGGTTGTGATTTTGCAAGGTGAACAGTGAAATGCAGGACACTTCTTATACAGTAGTCACCAAAAAGAATCATAGACAAAGAGTGCAGGAAATTTGTCCACACACTAAAGACTAAAAAAATCAAGTTGAGGGCCTGGATCCCAGGGTAATTCTTGCATGAGTTCAGCTGAAGACCTGGATTCCATAAAGAGTGATCCCCACAAATACAGCCGCAGGCCAAAACTTACAGCAATTCCTCCTGTGGGCCCATTTCATGAATCTGCACTGGGAAGACCCAAAGTTCCATTGTGGATACTAGAAACTCTGTCCCAGTGAGATGAAGGGTCTGTGCCATCAGGCTGAGGGATCTGCACTGGATCTGGGAAGCAACGTTGAAAGTAAGAAACAGAAGCTCTCTGAAAGGTAGCACAGTGAGTGTGCTCATCCTTAGCAACAGGGAGTTCCTGAGCTCCTGCAAGGATGAGAGTAGCCAGTCTCCTGCTAGGAGAGCCAGCTCGATCAACTTCTCCAGGACTGAGCAGTGCACCATCTTTCCCTCTGATGCCAGAATGTGATGCTCAAAGTCAGAACAAGAGCTACCCAAAGTGAACCACAGCCATTCTCAGTGACAACTGGATCTGGAGCTACTTCTACTATGAGAACAGCCGAGTTCATGAGGAAAGCCAAGGGGACGAGTTCCTGCAAGGAGAACCGACAGCTTGCAACAGCTTCCATAACAGCTCCCCCCACCCCCGCTTAGCTTCTTCCCCAGTTCTGCCTCTTATGCCACAGGTGACCACCCTCGGGTGGCATCCCACACCCAGCACTACGCTGGATCAGCTCAGCAGGGTGTGACACGTTGACCATCATTTGGCAATCCACCACAGATTGCTAAAAAGACAGGTGGGCATTTGAGAAATCCTTTTGTAGTCTGCTATTAGACAGTCATCAGTTTTTGTTTTTTGTTTCCTTTCCTCTCAAATACTCCATAAGTCTTGGAAGCTCACTATTTAAAATCAAAACGAAACAAAACAAAAATCTCAGGATTACTGTGATTAAAACTTTGAAGTTGAAGGAAACCATCTGAAACATGTCCATCTTGAGCATTCAGTGACCACATATGTTGGCTTTGAGCTACAAGAATTTCATAATAGCTGGATAAAAATACCAATACTGTCCTTTAAAAAAAAAGTGCTTTCATTTATGCTATGTTATTTAATGCCCACAGTAAAAATCTATAAGTCCATTTAATCATTTCTGTTTTTCATAGCTAAGAGAGGTTAAATGACTTGTTTAAATTAACAATTCAAATTAGTCAGTCTTTTTACTCTGCATATAGAAATTTTCTATACTGTGCCCTGCTGTTAATAGCTCAATAAGAATTAATTTTATTTAGCTCTTCCTTCCCAGGGCTATTGGATTTTAAAAGAATGTAGAAAGGAAAAGAGCTCATTAGTGAAACCTGGAATTTAAGACATCGTAATTAGGTAAGTAGATATTTTGAGGGAACAGAAGAACTTTAAAGTGTAACACAAATCATAAAATTTAAGTGAAGAATATCTACTTGAATGTTCGATTTATTTATGTTAATATCATACAGTCATCTTTCCCATATAAGTAAATTTTGTCTCATTACTTTATCATACATATCTAAATTTCCAAACAATTTAAGATTATTTCTGGCTACTATAATCAAAAGTCAAAACAGTGGTTAAACAATTATCTTCTGTCAAAGAGATATTGGCAGACAAAAGCACATGGCAGATAAAGGACAGGGGGATGTAATTTCAAAGTGGGGACTGTTCTGATATTTTCATAATAAGTCTACAACTGCATCTGATGTTTGAAAAGTCAGCAAGTTATTATGTCCCATGTTAAGCAAATGAGGTATCATTTATGTATAGATTCAGAGTGCTTGCCTCTGAAAGAAACAAAGTCCAAAGATCTAATTAGAACTCAGAAAGATCTAAAGAATATGCTAGTAGAAGAAGCTATTAGCACAAATGTTTAAGCATTTTGAGCTTTGACTTTCTCTGCCATGTATAAAAAAGAATATAATAAATAACTGTTTTATGAATATTCAAAAGAGTTTTATGAAAAAATGACTAGGCAAAGACTCGTGGCGGCTACCACTGATGACTTTGAGCTATTATTGTAGCTCACAAAAGGAAAAACACCATCAAAAACAGGAAAGAATCTAAAGTAACTGTTAGAAGACTGAATCAGTACGAGCTTCTGCAGTTCAACAGGAAGCCATCTCATCCGCCGAAGTCATACATCCTAATCTATAAATTAATTGCTACCCTGGATTCCAAGTCTTAACCCTTCATCTGTGCCATAGTAAGACCAGGAGTGGGCACTTGCGCATGTAGCTGAACACTCATATTGAGCTTAATGCTCTAGGATCAGAGATAGCCACAAAGTAAGCTCTGTTCCCACTTCCTTTACCCCTAGGATTTTTATAGGTAAACAGATGCAACTCAAGACCATACTCGAAATAACTGAGACCTGCATGTGCAAACATCATAATGTCTCCCCTGTATAAGGATCTGAAAGAGAAAACAAAACCCAAAAGGTTCAATAGATACTGTGAAAGGAAAAGAAATTGTTCAATGCAAAGGAAAAACTGGGATGAGGGACAGGAAAAAAGGAAGCAAGGAAGAGAGAAAGAAATACATAGAGCTTGGATAACCGTGCTGATAAATTTCTGCTGGTAAATTGAAGGGAGTAGTTAAAGCTTAATTTTTTTTCTCTCTTCTTTTTAACTTTTTTATTAAGATGAATTTTGCATGCTTATATCTGGGAATCTAAACAACTGATTGGAAGACAGCAATATACAATATCACAAGCATGGAATTCCTATCATTTTGGTTAGTGAAATTCTGCATCATTAATAATTTTTAAAAATTATTTTATTCTCTTCTAAAAAATAGAAACTAAAAACCAGGGTAGAGACAAATGCATTTTCCGGAGAAAGAATGCGGCGAACAACTGGCGCCATGAACTCAGCAACCAACCGTCTGAGTGAGAGACCTTCTCTGTAGTTGAGCTAGACGCTAAACTTTTTTTATTATTATTTTAGTAAGGGTCTACTGGGTCTCACTACATAGATTCGACTCATAGTGATCTGCCTGTGTTCATCCTCCGAAGAGCTGGGATTACAGGTGCACCACCACGCCCAGTAGCAATCGCCTTCTCAGAGCATACCAGGGGCAGGGCTGGTACAGTAGGTCAAGGGATCAAACCCTCGCAGCTTTGCTCTGCCTAAGAGGCAGCTTTAGTCTGCTGAGTTATTTGGCCCACCATTTGACTCTAAACTTTTAGTTTCTCAGAATTGTCAGGTGTAACTACTTGTGATACTAGTGCCTAATGTATTACTACTTCTGTTACTATGAACAGTGCTTTTTGGAAAAGTGTCTTCTGTGTGCTATGTTAATACATTTTTTTTTTTTTGAACCAGGGATTGAATTCAAGTCCTTGCACTTGCCAGGCAGGCACTTGTGCCCCTGAGCTATCTTTCCAGCCCCAACACTTCTTATATTAAATAAATTCATTAATACTTAGAAGTGGAACAACAGACATATAAGCTCCTAATTCTCAACCAAATATCTCCCAAGAAGGAGATCTTTTGGCAATACCTGAAGCTATTTTTGTTTGCCATGCTTGCACAATTGAAAGTTAAACTACTATCCAGTTCACTGAAGGTATAGATGCTAATAAATGTCCCATAATAAACAGAAAAGACCCCTGAAACCAAGATTGTTTAATCCTGTGCCTTGATAGCATCAAGGCTGAAAACTGCTGGTATTCACAGAGTAACCCATGAGGACAAGGACCTAATGAGCCAGCTCTACCTGGGGTGGGAGGGACAGGAAGGCTTTACAATGGTGGAGGTAAACACATGCTTGAAAAGATAGTATGGGGAGGGATGCCCACTCGGGACACCCCTACTGTCTCTCTCTTGGACAGGAGCTTTCCTTCCCTCAATAAATATGTTCTGCTCATAAAAAAAAGAAAGAGAAGAGAAGAAAGGAAAGGAAAAAAGAAAAGAAAAGAAGAGAAAAGAAAAGAAAAATTAGTACAGGGAGGGATGGCGATCAAGCACACGGACTGGGCTTGGATCCTTGGCACCACATGCTGAGCTAGCCCCGCCCACAGGGTGTGCTGAGCTGGCCACTGAGTCCTGGCCACAAACCTGAAATCCCAGCTCTGTGGAGGCTGACAACAGGTTGACCATTATGAATATGAGCTGCATAATGAGACACTGTAACATGTACCAAATTCATTACAAAAAAAAAAAAAAAAAAGATACTACGAGGCCACCCTGATCCACTAGCATGAATATATTTATGTACCAGAGGTAGCCAAAGGCCTTGGAAATCCAAACCTGGTTATATCATTATCTGTGATAATGAGGGGAACTCAGATTAAATGGCAAAGATTTTACTTCATATTTAATACTTTGCAGGCTGGCGAGATAGCTCGGCGGACGAAGCCCTTGCTTAAGTAAGCACGAGGGCCAGTGTTTGATCCTTGGCACCTCAGGTCAGGCCACCCTGCTCCCAGGCGCACAGAGGCAGTGATGGAGTCCAAGTGTGGTGGCGCATGCCTAGAATCCCAGCACTAGTGAGGCTGAAAACAAGAGGACCACTGCAAGTCTGAGCTGCATAGTGAGACCCTACCCCTTCAAAAACACTTTTTTAAAAAACAAAATCTATATGTAATACTTTGTGATACTAATTCATTTCTTTCTCACCATAATGTCAGGTAAATATTAATATTTCTATTTTTATATAAGAAAGTCACCACATAGAAGAGTTTAAAAGCTTGTGAAGCACTTTTGCAGTGTGATTTGTTTCAGTTAATAATTCAAAAGGTGTTATTTATAGATCCTATAATGCAAAATAATGGTTGATAGCTTACAAACCACAAATAAGAGCTAAAACAAAAATGGTAGCATGGTGTTCAAATATCATAACCACAAGGCTTTGAGGAAGGAAAAGGCACTATATGGTATGGAAATTTCCTCAATTTGCATAGGAAAATTTAACTCTTTCTTCCTTCTAAATTAAAAGCGATCAATGTTAAGTATAATCACGCTTTCCTCAAAGATGGGAATACCTGCTGAAAAAGATGCATTGGTCGGCCATTGTCTTATTGTACAGATACCACAGAAGATCCTCGCACAAACTCACGGGGCTGTAATGTCATTAGATGGCCCAATCTTGGGGATGACAATGGTATAGTCAGTCTGTCGCTGACTAGAACATCATTAGGAGGTATACAGTTGTAGTTATTGGGGTCTAGGAAAAGGAAATCGGTTAGTGTTCCAAAGTTTGCAAACGTTCTCCAGCGGCTTTCTCTTCTAACCCGAGTTCATGGTGAGAGACACTGTTGTTCAAGGTTAAGATGAAGCAGCATTAGGTGGGTTGGTCAGACTCTGGGCAGACCCAACCTATGCTACACCATGTAATTACAGCAATGACTATATTAGGGTGCAGGGCATTTCCTAACTTTTTATTTACATTAACCTTTGCCGTGGGCCCCGTGTATGTCCTCCCTAACATATGAGAGAAATATTTGATAGTCAAAGGGTCCCAAGTGTCAGTCACGTAGTACACCAGTCTGACCCACTATGCAGCAAGGTGCCTACAGCTAGCATTCTGCCAGTTATAGTCTCAACAACCTCTGCTAGCTTTTCAGTTCTTATATTTTGTTAATGCATGTGTCACAGCGCAGAACAACTCCCCTGGCAGCTGCGGAACGTGCCTCGCACATTTCTTTTCCATCTCTTTCTTCTTCCTTTCCCTCACTGCCTTCCTCTCCTAATCCCCTTCCCCTGTGTAAAAATCAAATCAAACCAAAACAAAAACTAATCTTCTATTTCCTATTATCTTTTTTTTAAATTTTGCTATTTATGTGTACTTTGGGTTTCCCATATAGGAGAACCTACGTATGTATTCCTAACATTTTCTAAGACAGACATCTTGCCTCATCTATTCTTACCAAATACATGTACACACGATGAGAAAGATTCCTTGGAAATTTGGGATGTGATGCATAGGTGTCTAATCTTTATGGACTGACGGGAGGTCACAGACATGTCTGTGACCTTTATACGGTAATGATGCCTTGGGTGTATACTTATGCCTCAGACTCACTGAGGTGCATGTGTTAAAGAAATACAATTTATAGCCTTTTATTTATCGCAGTCATTTTTCTCATAAAATGGTTAAATTTTATATATGTGTAAATAGGGTGCGTGCGTGCGCACAATAAGATGCTTCCTCAATGGTCCTCACGTTGTGTTGGCTTAATTCAGGGAAATACTGAAAGCAATGGTAGCAACTATTACCAAGGATTAGGTTGCTTATTTATGGCTGTCACCATGTCTGCCCCATCGGCATGAGGGCTCTTCCTCAATGAGGCAGGTACTCAGTGAGGCTCCGCATTTCTGCAGACCAAGAAGGCGTCTTAATTAAAACTGAACTGGTTTCTGGGCCCAGCGGGATGGCTCAGTGGTCTAAAGCGCCTGCTTGGGAAAGCTTGCGCGGCTTCAGGGACCACGGTTTGATCCCCGGCACCACATGCTGCGCCAGCCCTGCCCGTGGGGCGGGCTGAGCCGGCCATAAAAATGAGTGAATAAACAAATAAAGTTTCTGAAACAAGAAAAATAAATAAATAAATAAATATTTAAAAAAAAAAAAACTGAACTGGTTTCGATAAATCTGAAAGGAACTGCTATGAAAATTCTTTTCTCTCTTAAGGTACTGACAGTCATTCACGACAATACATAGAGCAGGTTGCATAATTCTAGAGCCCGCAGCTTTGGGGGCAGGGAGTGCAAGTGAATTTGGTGGCCATGCTGTTCGGTAGTGACATTTTAACTTAGACAAATACCAGATACTGAGCACCTAAGTTGAGGTGGTCTCCTTTCTAACGTGCTTTCCTTTACTCATTTCTTTATATATATATATATATATATATATATATATATATATATATATATATATATTTTTTTTTTTTTTTCATTTGTACTATACCATGCTTGCTGTACGTAATGGTCATGGTCATGGTGGGGAGGTTCCACATGGACACGGCACTCCTTGACCCCTTCAGCTCCCTTTTCCCTCCCACCTGCAGCCCTCCTCTCTTAGACCCTTTCCAAGCAGTGATCTGTCCCTGAGATGAAGAGCAGAACAGTAAACTCTTATGTAAGAGACTGGAGGCCTGAATGGTCCATGCATTTATCTAACAGGCATTTACCAAGTGTGGGCCCGGTCCTAGAATTCACACACTAATTTTCTCAGAGGCACATTTATCAACATTGACTTTGTTTTCCACCTCAACCCCATGAGCTCACTTCTCAGTAGGCAAATTGATTTTTCAGCTGCTGCTCTATAAGGTAATAGCTCTCAAATGTCTTCACTCAATACAAACTTGCTAGGAGCCAAAGGAGAACTTGCAAAATGGCAAGGGAAATCCTTATCCCGAAAGCTACCGAATACCAGAGCAGTTCATATCCGCTAAGATATTTTATTTACCAAACGTACAAGCACACACTGACGTGAAAAGTCCAGCAGACATGTGCTCTTTTCTCCCTGCAGTCAAATCCCTCAACACCGTGGTTTGCTTGAAAAATAAAACTATAATGTATTTCCCAATCTCTGCAGATTTTATCAGCAAGGCTGTAAGTATATCCCTCTATATCACAGTGGGTGCACTGGTGTGCCCAAGCACACACACACACACACACACACACACACACACACACACACACAGACCTTCTGTTTCCTTTCTCCTTCCTTCCCAACCCTGTTCTCAGAGAAAGTATCAATAGAACTAGATCAAAGGCAAGTGTTGTGTTGCTGTCATCTACAAAGAGATTGTCACTCCACTGCACTGAGGTAATTCAGGGCTCAGAGATGGAGAAAAGGAAAGGTTGTGTCAGGCTCACAGATCCGGGAGCAGACATGAATCAGAAAGACAGAGAGGGCAGCCAGGAAGTAGTGACTGCTTCGCAACCACAAAGGCAGTAGGCAAGCTGGTTTGAGCTAAGACAACCTGACAGTTTTCAACTCCTAGAAAACCAGGTGCTTTCAAGTCGGCTTTTGAATCCAGAGATCCTTTGAGGAGAGCCAAGAAGTCAAAGAGTGAATAGCTTTCTGGAATCATAACACAATGTTGGTGCTTGTGAAGACAGTGTATTCAATAGTCAATGGCATTTGATTGTTTTTAAAGTAAGAACAGAGAGGGTGCAAGCAATGTCTCTTTCTCTTTTAACTCCTGAGATTTAGAGGTGGGGTTGTCCTTTCCTGCCCATGCGGAAATTGTCTCAAGATCTTCTTCATGGAAATCAGACATGCTGGCTGTCCCCAGCTCAGCAGGGCTGAGTAATACTGCCTTATATTTGAAAACTTTTGACACATAGATAATTCTTGGCTGGTGTCCTAGGTTAAGAATCATGAATTCCTCCCTATGAGTGCCAAGGCAACTATAAACTATCTGACCTAGTGTCTGAGCTCCAGACCATGAGAAAGTATCAGTGTCACCAACAACTGGTCACCAGAGAGACCTGTTTTCAGAGACACACTCAAAGAATGTGGCAAGCATCTGCCACACAGTGAATCTCCAGAGGGAAGTGGTGGGTCTGCGCTTGACTTCAGAACATGTGTCACTATGTTTACATGCATGTTTCAAGGACACTTGGGAGGAATTTTGTCTAGAGACAGACTGTAGCACCTGCTTTCTTCCAGTCAGGATGGACAGGCATTAAAAGGGCACGTGTGTGTTTTTAAACCACATATGCTATATATTCTTTGTAAATTGGAGTTTTATATTTCAAGTAACTTACAGAGACGAAGTCATAAAACAGTAAATAGTGAGATGGCCTGGGGTTGAAAGAAGTGAAACTGAGAGACCTTAAGAGAAACAGGTGGAGCGGGCAGTATAGTGTGGAATATATTGACCCGGACTTGCACTTATACAGGGTCTGAGTGGATTACAGCATTTCAAAGCCTAATCTGGATATGAATTTGTCAAAATTGCTGGTCTTTCTTCAACTGAAGTAATATCAGTTCAAATTTGTTATTAAAATAGGTGATCATGTGCCAGGGAGATAGCTCAGTGGCATAAGTGCTTGACTGGCACTTATTAATTAATTAATTAATTAATTAATATAGGTGACTATTATAGTAACTGTCTCCAGTTACACAGTCCAACATATACTAAGCCCTATTTCTGCAATAAAGGTATGAGTATCTCTACTTTAAAGATGATTAAGCAGAAGCTTAATTGAATTATGTGGGTCAGATGTACAATCTGTCTTTGACAACAGGTTAGTTTGAATCTAATTATGACTTAGTAAAAATAAATCACATTTTTAGGTAACTCTTCAGCTCTTATTTTAATTTTCTTCTTTTTGTTCATGTTTATATATGAGGATCCAGGGATAGATAGCTGGTGAAGGTACACTTCTGCTGAGATCAGTCTATAGCTCCCTTGGTTTTTATTTATTTATTTTTTAAATGGTTTTGCAACTGGTTCTTGCTATATTACCAAGGCTAGACTCAAACTTGCAATTCCCCTTCCTCAGCCTCCTGAGTACCTGGAATAGCAGACATGGATGACAACACCCAAAAGAATCTTTTTTGTTCAACCATGGTTCATCGTCACTAGAAAAGATTTTGCTGAGTTTACTTTGCTAAGTGTTTCCTTTTTTCATTTTGATTTTGGTGCTTTTTTTTTTTTTTCTTTTTCTGTTTTTGGTACTGGGGATCAAACTCAGGACCTCCCACTTGCCAGGCAGGTGCTTAAGGATTCAGCTATCTACCCAGTCCCATAGTTTTAGTATAATAAAATCTAATCAAAACTTCAGGTATATGAATGTGTTTTTAAATATACATGTGGGAAGTACTGATTCCCAAGGACTTCCTGTACTTCCCAGACCCCAGCCATCTTCCCTATCCGGCCTCTATGCTGCTCCTCCAGTCTTTTAAAGATGTCAGTGGGGACTCCTAATGCCGCTGAAGGTCCTGACATTAGGTTTACTGTTAGTTTTAGAAGCTTGCCCATACATAGGCTAGCACAGCCCACAGAAGCGGTGGCTCTCAATCCTAAGGGTGTCTGTCATCACATCTTAGAGGACATAAAGCCAGATGTCTGTGGAGTAGAATGTGGGTCCCAGAGGCCCTCACACTCAGAGTCGCTTTCACCAAGAAAGGAGGAGGGTAGCCTGGAGAAAAGGAGTGTTGGCTTCGTGTCTTCACTTTTCATTTAGTGCCTGTGTGAAAGAACATGACTCAGAAGACTGTGCACAGTCTGGAAACCAAACCCTGTCTCATGTATTTCACAGTAACTGTTACTTTCAGTTTCCTTATTTCACTATATTTCAGCTTTATAACATATAAATCCAACATCGTAACACCTGCCTAATGAAGATAGCATGGGATTAATATGTCAAGTCCTTATAACAATGTCTAGCAAATGGTAAGTGACCAATATAACAATTTTTAAATTCAAAATAGTGAAAAATATTAGAAAGGTGGAAATTTTATTTATTTGTTTATTTATTTTTTAAAGGTGGAAATTTTAATTAAATAAAGTAACAGGAATCCACCAATGGTTTTTGTGTTACACAATGTTATCTTTAAACTAGTTGTTTAGGATACCAGATATAAATATGAAAACCTGGTTAAAAAAAACAACAAAACAATTATGAGAAATTAAAAAGCAAAAGAAGTGAGAATAAAAAGAAAGAAAATATTTAAGCATTAACTGCGCCATTCAGCAGACCATCAGAAATCACCAGTACAATTATCTAAACGATCTTGAAAATCCACATAAATCAAATTTTCCCTTCTTTCTTTGGTCCTTTTCCTCATCCCAGGCTTTTCTCCTCACTGAACAAATTCTTTCCATTTCACAATAACTATTGCACCTTTCAGGTATTATTCAGTCCTTTGGGTTCTCACACTTGTGAGAGAACACGCCGTCTGCACATGTGGGTAGTGTTAACCATTATTTTATATTTTCCTAACCATCATTTATTATGATTACCATTCTAGTGAACATTATTACCAGTATCTATTATCAGACTGAGGCCCTCAATGAAAGCAAAGGAATAATCAAAGCAATTGATTTTCAAAACCGATTACTGTATTTAATTGTTTCTTTCAATAAATACTTTGGCCTTGTGACAAGATAATGTAATTCATTCAAATAATAGAGCTGTCGGATCAACATAATATTCTGTAAAGCAGTCCAGAAATTATTTATTTTCCATTTGTGACAAGCTGCCTTGATATTTTATTTGACAAAGTTACTAGTTAAATTTTAGAAAGCTATTTTGGAAGCTAAACCTATCAACTGCTTTAGAGCAAAATTCACTTTAAAATTCCAACTCCAATAAAGTTTAGTTCTCTTATGTATCAGTAAGAGAATTGTAATGATTAAATACATAAAGTTATAAAGTAATGAAAGCAGCACTCCCCAGCTACCCATGCGGTGCAAACTATGATAATCCCTAATTTTTTAATTGTAAGTAAAGGGCAACTTTAGTTATTGAGAGAGGCTTGTGGGTTGCCTCAGTGATTTAAGCACCTGTGCAGGCAATCCCAGCCAGGCACAGCAGTTCAATCCCCAGACCCGCCCGTACCGAAGCCTGAGCCAGCCAAAAAAAAAATCCTTCTCGATTATTTAAACAAGCATATCCCCTATGCTTGGCATTTGCTTTCAGAGACAAAGTCTTTCAAAGACTGACCCCCCTCAAGAAGTCACTCAGGCCAGCAGCATTATCTGCCCAGGTTCCCTAGGCCTGTCTGACCTGAAGGACTCCACACCAAGTGTGGGAGAATTAACCAAGGAAAAAACCAATTTAGTTTTTCCTCGGTGACAGCAATTATGCAGAATAACAAAAAGAGTAGCTCAATTACAAGTTAAGGTTGATAATTCACTCTCCCCAGGGACTGTCACTCAGCAAGCCTTGAGAAAATACATCAGTGAAACAATGGCAACTGTATTGTGTCCCCAGAATGCCCCAGCCTTCACAAACAATAAGGCCCAAATTGCAATCTGCCATCCCTGGAAAGGTTCCCCAAGCACATATGCTGTACCTCAGATGGTCACACTTTGGAGATCCACCATCGCTGGGGTCGCCAGGTAGCCTCTGTTAGCCATGGTGACTCCACGGGGACCCTCAGCACTTCCACAGAACTAACTTGCTACCAAAGCGCTTCAATAGCTTTTAAATAAGTGTATCAAGGAGTAGGAAAAACTTAGATAATTTTGAAAAGGGCTGTCCTCCTCCACATACACTCAGAAGTAGGTGTAGCTGGGGAGGAGAAGGATAATGTCACTTAGGGGCATGGCTAAACCAAATGTGATTATTATTATTTGTCCACAACTCTACCACTGAGCCCTTGAAAAACATTCCACGTAAAACAATTTACTGAGTTCTATAGCATCTTTCCTGTTGTTGTTATTATTGTTTTAATTTGATACAGGGTGTCGCTAAGCAGCTCAGACTCAGGGATCCTCCTGTCTCAGCCTTATAAGACAGGCACCACCACTCCTGTTTTGCTGACTGGCTCAGCACAGAGCCAGCACAGCATAATGCATAAGTCTTTGTTGTTTTGTTTTGTTTTGTTTGTGGAATCAGGAATCAAACTCAGTCCCTTGCACTTGCCAGGTAAGCACTTATTTGACTGACCTAGCTCCCCAGTCCAATGCAACAGTTTTGAAGTGTATATTTTCACTTCCATTATTATTTTCTGATGTCTTAAAAACAGTATTACATTTTTTTCACAGCAAAGTGATATAATCATGATGCATTTATTGGGTAAAATCTATGAAAATAAACATAGCAAGGAAGATGCCTGTCTTTCATTGCTCCATGAAATGCAAGACCCAGGTTACATGTGAATTGATTTATTTAGCTCATAGTATGGGTATGGGTGGTTCAAAATCAGGATGGTACAATGGAGGCTGCTTGAAGATTCCCTGACCTTGGCTGTGTGGACACATTATGTGGTACAGCTAGCAACAGGGAAGTGTGTGCAGGAGCCAGGAAGTGATTCCATTTACACACCAGGCTGCCAAGCTTGCTGCTTTTTTGCTAATATCCTTATCCAGAACTCAAGGGTTAGCTCAGGAGCTGCCAAGTGGCTGCATCAGAATTTGCTCATACCCTAAGGGGCCTCAACACTCACTGGAGCTTTTACTAATCTGGGGATAAAACCTTTAATACAATCTCCAGAGAAGAGAATTAGACTATATTCAGACCAGAGCAGAAGTCTTATCAATCACTTATGGAAGGTTATTAAGTCATGCTAATTGTTGATGGATTCAGCTTCTCTCAGTTCAAATCTTGCTGTCCTATTTTTTGTTGAAAGGCTTTCAGCAAGTCAAATTCTTTGAATGATGCCCAGTACTTGCCGTGGATAAACATTAACTCTTACTATGAGTTGTTTAGCATACCCAACAACTTATTTAATTATTTTATTTTCATTCAATTGAGTATGCAGTCGGTACATAGAGGCATCCGTCAACTCCTAGCAGTCTTAAAACAATTGAGACTGAAGGTCTTGTCCCAGAACTGAATCCCACACTGTTCACCACTCATTTCTCTTTCTCTGAGATGAGAAGCTTTGAGAAGAGTAAGACCCACAGCCATATTGCTACATTATTGGGTAGCAGTGGACAAGACCTTGAGAAAAATCATGGAAATTTGGTTAAACTTACCTTCTCTGTCTACAGAATGAGAACTCCTAATAGCTAGTTCACACAAAGAAGTACGGATTCAAAGAGATTTTTGTAACTGAAACCTAGCCGAAGACTTGCATCTAAGCTACCTTCTCTTCTTTGCCTCTCCCAAAGGAAGTCATTCTGTCTTCAGGTGCCTAGAAATGTTAACATCATATTTGTTTGGTTTTTACAGGAAAGCATTGCATTAGGGGAAATTTAGCATAGACTTGGTATTTACAGAGACTTTCTTTTGAAAGAAATGCTGGTGTTACATGAAAGAGCCCATAAATTCAGGAAGTTTAAAGTCATGAAAATCCGTTTGATCTGCCCTATTATCAGGCCTATGGTCACTTTGATATTAAAATTTCAAATGTTAGAAGAATGTGGCTGCTTGATATTGAATCTAGGCAGCTATAGGCTCAGAAGTCAGTGTCATGAGCAGTATATTTTCATTAAGCACTTACTGAGTAGGGAGTTAGCTTGAGGCACTAACAAAGCCTAAAGGAGATTTGTGGTTTAACTGTGAAAGACAGAACAAAAAATCCTACAGAAAAGATACCTCACAGGGGCAGATGAAGGGGGAGCACAGAACTTAAGACTTCCTCTTGGACCAGGAAGTACTCTGAGGCTGCCTCATTCCAAGCACACCCACCGAGATACAACCAGAAGTAGGAGAAAGTGTTGAAAGAGTCTAAGAAAACCCTGCTTACAGGTCTGGACCAAGTGCCTTCCTCCACGTTCCCAGAAGCCCGTGTCTTTCTTTAGTAGATACCATGTGAACTGTAGCATCTTAGTCTGTTTATGCTATTTTAAAGCACACCATAAACCAGGTAGTTTGTAAATAATAGAAATGCATGCCTGAAGTTCTGAAGATTAGCAAGTCTTCAAATTGAAGGGTCAGTCAGTTTGATGCCTGTGAAGAGCTACTCTTCATTATCAAGATGATGCGCCCTTGCTTTTCTATCCGGAGGGGACACATACTATGTCATCAGTGGTAGGAAAGAGAAATAGCACTAATGTAAGCCAGTTATTTCCAGCTCTAATATAAGGTACTAATCTCTCCTTGAACAGGAGTCCTCATGATATAATCTCTTCTCAAAGGTGCTACATCTTAATACTACTATCATGAGGAGAAAGTTTAAATACATCACTTTGGGGACATTCAGAGGTTAGCATGTAGCCTATCTACTCATCTGCAGCCTCTGGCATTAGAATGTAGTTCTTTGCATAAAAGGCTTGGACTGCCAATCTTGTGTCACCCCGGTCAAGGGTGGTATTGGAAGACAGGAAGTCCAGGTATACATTATTTTTGAAAAAGAAGAAAGTGAAAAATTTACTAATAGCCTCTTTGTCCCTATCAACCTCAGGTAAACTATAGCCCAGCGTTTATCATACAGATGTGAACTCTGAGCAACTGTACAGAAAGATTACGGCTCAGTGAAAACATCCAGGTCAGGTATTCTAAGCAACAACACTTGAGGAATGTTACAAAATATATATGATTTGATTTATGCGGGCCCAACAGTACAATAGGCCATTTGGGGACAAACATATAAGGACACGCATTCATCCACTCCACCAGTATGTCCTAAATAAGTCCTATGAATGAAGGGACTAGCTGCTTACGGATTTAGTTAAAAAGCAGAATTCACAGTTTATTCTTTAATATGGCTTATAGGTTAGAATTGACTCTGATGTCAAGCAAGGAAATTTCATAAAAGTAATTAGTGTGCAATGTTTTCTATGCAGAAAAACTCCTAGTTTTTGTCCTGCTATAGGCTAAAGTAGCATAAAATAGTAGACACCATTTTTCCACCCCATTCAAATGAATCCTCCATTGAAAATCATTGAGTTGGGTCTTTCTCGTGTTCTTCTAGGTCTTTTTGTTTTGTTTCGTTCTGTTTTGTTTTGTTTTGTTTTGCTATTGTTCATTCATTTGTTCTTCACCAAGTATTCAATTTGCTTGTTTGAAAATATCCTTATATTTTCTTTCAAAATGAATTGAAAGCTTTCAAAATGCTCTATGTGTCCATGGAACAAGGTTAAAAAAAATTTAGTAGTGAGCCTAATACAAAGGAGAAGTTCCTAAGTCAGGATATAAATATGTAAAGTGGCTTGATCATTAAAATTAAACCTCTCGCCCTGTCCTCAGGCACGCTGAGCCAGTGACTAAGTCTGGGCATGGTGGGACATGCCTATCACCCCAGTTCAGGGGTGGCTGAAAGCAGGCTGAATCACTATGAGTCCCAGCTGTGCAGTAGGATCCTGCACTGATTTTGAAAATTAGAAATAAATAAATAAAATAAAAATAAAAATAGATCTCTTAAATATTAATCTGTACAACTTTCAAGGATCCCTTATTCCATTTCTATCCTCATAAATTTTCTTTTAATGATCAGTGTGACAAATAACTTGACCAATTAACAACCATGTTTAACCTTAGGGTTCCAGCTTACTAATGTTGCAGAGCATAATGAATTATCTCCTATCTAAATGACTTCACTTTGAAATATTTTTTTTTCTATTGCAATCCTTGTCTACCATCATGGGTACCATTAATATTCAGGCTTTCTGATGGTGTCAATAGTACTCTGAATTTATTTGAAATCCATAACAAAACTGAAGTTTTGCATATTCAATAGAGACAGCAAGGCTCATTGAAAGGAATCTAACTAGTGGGATTAATATAACCACAAATTTTCTCTGAACATAATCCATCATCTTGATTACATGATATGGAATTTAGTCACTTTTGAAGTATTTGGCAGGGCTGCAGGGCATTCTGAGTTTGTTATTATGAGTGGGCTCAGGGAAAAATGTGGAGTATTTACGTAAGTGGGATTAGCCCTTGTGGAGGACCCTGCCTCCCCAGGCTTGGGATCTGTCTGTGGTTTTTTTTTTTTTTCCCCATTTAGAGGTCATAGTGTGGGAAAGGAAGTGAAAGAGGCAGCCAGAGAATTTGTCATTTGGAAGTCATTTTTACTTGAAGGGTATAGGTGTGAAAATCCTCCTGCAGTTGTGAAATTTCTAGAATGCTTGCTGTAATGATCTTCCCTTTGCTCAGCACATTCTCCTGGATCCCCGGCCTGTCCTGCGTTCCAGAGACTGATTTATGCTATAGACACTGCTGACATTAGCCAGGTTGTCCAAGGCGATGTCCCAGTTTCCATTTCATCTCTGAAGTGCTTCACACTGAAACATTACACTGTCGTGGCAATGCTAAGATCCCTTGTTTCATTATTTTTAGACAGTTGTTAGGGTATACTATTTTTTTAAACCAAAGCTATTCGTTACTTTTATTATGTTGTCTTTTTCTTTCAAGAATATCACACATCCTCTTCACCAATGGCAAAATGACCCTTTTTTGGAGATTTCTCTGGGTCTTTTATCTTAGTCATCTTATAAACATAGAGGTGAACCAAATGTCAAATTCTGAGTCAGTATGCTATGGTCTGAAGAGCACCAAATTGGATTTGGATCCCAGCTTTGCTTTCTGACGACCTGCAGCATGTGAAAGTCACGCAAGGCATTATATATGAAGGAGCATCTGGTTACTTACAGATCTTCCTCAAAATCTCTAAAATGTGTATTTCTCTGCTGAGTCTAAGAACACACATAACATGATTTTTAAAACAGCCTCTAACAGAACTAATAATTTGCTAGGTATTTGTGGGTTGAATTTTTTTTTTTTTTTAGAAAAACCAAGATGATGGCAAGCTCCCTCTTTTTCACTCAGGCAATGACATAAGTCAAATGGGGATTGGAGATTCCATTTTGCCGTTACCTAGATGCTAAGTAACGTTTCCAAGTGACACTTTCTGCAACTGTACAGCAATGAGATAATGTCTTTTCTGCATCAATTTTAGTAAGATTAAGCAAGGTAATGTAAGTGCAAATGCCCGACATGAGATCTGACTCAGTACTCAGACAATAAATGATGGCATTTCTTACAATTACTAACATAAACCTCTGCTCTTTTCAAAGTCCATGTACATATGGACTTATTTTTCATGTTACCAGACTAAGCCAATGCTGCCAGGAAATTTCGTGGAAACCTACATCCCAGGGTCGGTGATACTGTAAAATTTTGATCCTGAAATGAAGAGACTATAACTGATTTTTTACTTCTACTAATAAACTCAGACGATTTCATCAATTTAATATCTTTCTCACACATTGGTCTTTAAACAACGTGTCACATTTTACTTATGCAGTCATTAATATGGCAAACATGTAGCAAGTAGCAACTATATGCCTGGGTATTATCTTATTGGAAAGTAGTTTCTTTTGTATTCAAAAAGGAGCAAAGAAACAGAGATTGCTATAGTACAACAATGTGATTAGGGTGAGCTACTTATTTTAAAATAAAAATGAGTAAAATAGTATCAACAATAATTGTCTAAGTGGATTTATTAAAAATGTTTGTGTAATTTTAATAATAGGACAACATATTTCTGTAGCTCAGTGAGATTAACGAAGCTCATTTTCTAAAGCATTCACGGACCCCCTTCCTGTCTACTCTAAACCTGCTAATATCACCGACTTCTCAGCCACTTTATTACTAGCCAAATTATTCACCCCAGGGGATTATTTAACATCCTGGCTTGAAGTCTCTCCAGGCCTTTCCTGAGCACCTCTCCAAGGCCAGGGCTGACAGAAGTCCCCTGCCCTCTTTCCAGGGCCACCAGGACTGGTTTCTGCCTCAGCAGCCTCACACTAAGCATTGCATCTGAAATGCTTCATCTTCTCATCATCGCGAGACCAGATGCATTTTGTTAACTGAGGCGAAGCTGCTTTGAATTCTTGGCAGAGTTGCTGCTACTCCCTATTTTCACAACTATCACACTATTGTTTTTGTGAGGTCCCAGAGACTGGCACTCCTAAGGACATGCTTCAATATGCTGAAATGGAAAAGCACTTTGGAATCGAGGTCTTTCTGGCCTCTCCCACCACTTAGTTTGGTTCTATCTTTCCCACAAGCACTGACTAACTCAGCTACTTCTTTATGATTAAGTGACTAATTTTTTTAGACAGAGCCCACTATAGTGCAAGCTGACTTTGAACTCTTGCCAGTCCTCCTGTCTCAGCGTCCTGAGGCCTGCACCACCATGTTTGATGCAGATATTTATCAAGTGGGGTGGGATGTATCAGAAAGAAAGCTATCACCTTCCACTGATTCTTTGAAGGCTCATGATCTGTCACAGAAAAGGCTATAGAATGTGGCCATACCTGGATGGCCTCTGTCAGACCATATCTTCTCTCTCATTCAAGTTCCCAAGAAAACTTTAATGAGTTAATTTCTGGGTCCACTCCTCTTTCTTAAAGTTGTCTAATGTTGAACAGCTCAAATATTGAAAACACCTGCACTCTCATTGCCTAACTATGTTATGAAGAAAGGCTGCATTCATCTGTAATGGTGAATCTTGATCGTCATCTTGGTAGAGAATACGACATCACGACTCTAGCTATCTGTGCTTGTTTCCAGAGATTACTGGATGAGGAGGGCCCACTGATGCAATTATAATGTGATGTCATTAGGGGATGCCACAGAACCAGAAGGTCGGGCCGGCTGGAAATAATACATCATGACCACACAACCTGGGGGACAGCAGCTGATCCCCTGCCACCTCCTCTCTTGCTCTTGCTCTATGCTGCTTCCTGGTTGTCAAGAAAGGTCACGCATGACCCACCTCATTGTCCTGGCATGGCCTCACCTCAGGACAGCAGTAAAGGAAGAAGCCAACCATGGACTGCAGCTTCTGAAACTGGAAACAGAAAGTAAATCTTTCCTTGCTAATGGTTACGGGTGCTAAGTATTTGCTCACAGCAGCAAAGAGCTACCAGAACGTCTAAATCTCCCTGGGTTGGTGGGCATTCACTCCCTTGCCATGTCTTTTCAATGTAATTCTAATGAAATTCTATGCTTTTCCTTTTATTAATTTAAAATATTTTTGTTTTATTCTACTGAGCCTTCAGAAGGCAACAGGGAAGCTTATCTTGTTTCTATATTTTTATTTTAGTAGCTTTTCATCATTACTATGAAAATGTCCATCCATATACTCATACATTAACTCTCCAATAAATGTAAACACCCAGCACAAAAGGTTCTTGATTCTTCTTGGAAACCTCAATGCATAAGGAAAGCAGCACAGGGCAATCACATGACTTAAGCAGAGTTTTGATTTTTTTATTTTGAGACAGGACCCACTATGTAATGCCAGCAACCTTCAAACCCTTGCCAATGTACTCGCTATAGAGTACACAGTTTAAGTATTAGATTTTACATTCTATTTTGTATAAAATTATATTCCATACTGTATACTTTATACATATAAGATACTTAACCCCTTATCTTGAACATCTTAGTCTCGCTTTTTTAAAAAGAATTTACTTATAGATATTAAATGATCTGAGGTATAGACTACCAGGCAACAAAACCCAAGATTGCAGTAAGTATGGATGCAGTAGCGCACCTTAGTAATCAGAGTTACTGAGTTCTGAGTCTGCAAAGAGAATATAAACAAATGTGCCACAAGACACATGTTTTTCTACAGTAAGAATCAACATTTGCATTTTGGTTTCATGTTGTTTGATTCTTGGTAATTGATTTTTTTTTTCTTTATATGAATGTCGTACTCAAAACAGTTCTGAAAGTGCTGCATCCTATGCATTTATTTAAACTCTCCCTTGAATTTCTTAAGTTTCCCCAAATCTATTTGAGTTAAGAGAAGTTATGCTATTCGTGATATGTCAAAATCAAGCTATGGAGCAGGAAAGTGAAATCATGAAAGTAGTAATCAATGTGGGAAAATCTTCACTTTTGGGGGAACTCACATGGCTTAGAGGATTTTGCCATACTGCCTTTCAAAGCAGTATGATATGTCATGACAATTATCCTGAAAAAGTTATTAGTCATAAGCATCATTCAAAGTTTTTCCACCAATTTTATCATTTCTTCTTTCCCAGCCCATCTATGGGAGCCCTGGTGGCAAGTCTACCTAATAGGCTTACTACTTACCTATTTTTAAAATATATTGAAAGGGCTTCTATCCCTGAAGAAATAATCTAAAAAGAAACTCAAACTTTATTCTGATAGATTTATGTACACAAGTTACAAATTTGAAATCAATATTAATTGGCTTGCTGGAAGAGAAAATCCTAAACATAGTAATAGCCTTTAATTAATTTTATGGACAACTATTCTGTCATTATTTTTATTTTACATAGCCAGTATCATAAAGCTAGAAAGGGCCTCACCTATGTCTTTACTCTCCTTTAACTATGACCTACAGAGGGAATACACACACAGTAAGTGGAACTGTGTCAAATAAAGTTGCACAAGTACTTTTGTGATAAAGAAGGTAGGGTGAGGATATTTCAAGTAGAGTAGGTTAAAAAGCAAATGGCATCACTCAGGCTGAAGTTCCAAATCACAAGGTAAAAATAATCTTATTACCTAAATTTCTTAGAAATTATGATTGAAGAAATAATGTAAAATTTCTCAAAGCAACAGTTTCAATTGACATAGTAATGAGTTTCTCTGAAATTCTTTACAAAAAGATTAATATTAGTTACTAAGATATTTTCCCATTTTTCTACCTCTCTATCCCTTTCTTACAAGGAGAGCTACTTCAAGTTACTTTGCAATGACCCATCAGTCTGTCCTTTGTTCTTTTGTGTCTGTTTTTCAACAAAACTCTTCTGCTCACGCCTTCAGAAAACTCATTCTATTTCATGGAATGAATTATTAACTGGATTTGTGAATCAAAAGAAAGCCATTTAACTGTTTTATAATTTTGTTCTTGGACAAATCTAATTAATAATTATAGTAAAGTTGCAGGATATAAAGTTAACACATGTTTCTTAATTCTTTGCTATATGATATTCAACAAGAATTTGACATTAAAAACTCAGTATCATAAATGTCACTCCCAAAATGAGATATAAAAGTTAAAAAAATGTGTGCAATATGGAGATGAACAAAACTATCAAACTCTGATGAAAGAAATCAAGGAGCTAAAATAGGGGAATTATTCATGCAGGCTATTAATTAAGCATTCAAACTTTTCTGTTCTTTGAGATAAGAAAGGGTATGGACAAACTGAATAAGTCCAATGCAAGAGAAGATAGCAATAAATCTGATTTAAAAATGGACTCTAAATTGCCTTATACTTTCACAGTAATGAATTTCTATTATAAAATCTTCACCCATAGGGAGTGGGTAATGCAACTCTAAGTATATTTTGGAACATGCACAATCTCACTCTGGGACAGGAACCAAATTCTATCTTGTCCAGAGACTCCGTACCACTTGCAGGAGAGAGAGAGAGAGAGAGAGAGAGAGAGAGAGAGAGAGAGAGAGAGAGAGAGAGAGAGAGAAAGAAAGAAAGAAAGAGAAAAGGAAAACTGATGACACTCATCAGTGACCTCATAAAAATGAAAGGCCAGCTTCACATGAGGTGCTTCTGTAAGCAACTAAGCTTAACTAAGCTGCTGTGCTAGTGGGAACCTGGCTCAGCTAAGTTTGTATAATACCTTTTCACCTCACTTTCACTTGAGCACTAGTCTATTTCTGATTTTCATCTCACCTCAGGCTTATAGAGCACTGTCTGTCAGCATCAACTTGATCTAGAGATTTAATGTATTTTGTGGGTATCATCAAACTGATCATAAAGTTTACATGGAAAAATAAAAGACCAAGAACAGTCAATGCAATACTGAATGAGAAGAATAGAGTTGGAGAGTTTATACTACCTGGCTTCAAGATTTAGTATAATACCACACTAATCAAAAGGATAGAAATATACATCAATCAAACAATAAATTTCAGAAGTGGATGCATATAAATACAGTCTAGGAGACAACATCTACCACCTCAAAATGTGCCTGTTTGGCAGAAAGATTTTTTTTTCTTGTTTCAGAACTTTTGTTTGTTTGTTTATTTAAGAAAGATTGTTTTGAGTTTTATTGAAAAACAGTATACCCAGGGGAGGCTCTGAGAGCAGAATCTAACATATGCTTTTTTGGAAGAGGAATGACCATTTGTGAAGAATGTCTCCTGCTCTTGTATTGACAAGGGAAAGATGCCAGTAAGTCACCAGAGATACTTAGAAAGAAAGCACTAAATTCTGTAAATATGTAGTAACAAAAGTCAAGAATTGAAGGAAAAAATGCAATTGACTCAGACGGTACAAATATTCAGTGGTTGCTTGGGACAGGGTTGTTGGTAGAAGGCAGGATAATTACATGGAGCCAGTAAATTTTGGACCGTAAAATTCTAGGTATTATCATGGTGTATATGGACTACTATGCCTTTATCAAATCCCAGAGGAAATACATGATGAGCAAAGAATTCTAATAAATACTACAGATTTTGTATGACAGTGATAATGCCAGTGTGGGTACATCAGTTATAGCAAATGGACTACCCTGCTTCAGGACATCAGTAGAGAGGAAGTCTATGGATTAAGGAGAGTTGGAAACATTGGGAAACTAAGGCCTTTCTGCTCTGCATTTTTATGAATCTCAAACTGCTCTTAAAAGCTGTCTGATACAAAATGATAATAGAAAGTTGTATATAAATAATTTCATTAGACACTTAAAGATTATTCACTATTAAGATCAAAATTCAAGGTCAGTCATGAGAATTTGTACTTTACTATTTCAAGCTTTAAATGGATCACTTTTCCCTACGTAGAAACAATCTCATAGAAAAATGAATAAAACACATGAAAATATCAAAAACAAACATCTGTAGAAAATAAAATTCTACTGCTAATACCTTAACTTCTTCAGACAAAAGATAAAGGAGGGTTAAAAAAATTTCAACTTTGCTTAACTAAAGATTCATTCATTTGTTTTATTTTTTAAGACACTGTGTATCCCAAGCTAGCCATGAAAACACACTCCCTCTGTAGCCCAAGCTGGTTTTTGAAATTGTGACAAGCCCACATCTAGGGTTACCAGAGTATACCACTATGACCTAAGCTCCTACTTAACCAATGTATATCACCATGTCCAGCTCCCAGTTTTATATGATTCAAGAATCTTCAAATTGGAAGTCTCAGAGGCCCCAAAAGATGCACTTGTATAGTAAATCTAATGAAACAAAGGCATAGCTGTGGAAGAAACTACTGTAATGAGGGTATAATACAATGGTTATACACTGGGGAGAGCCCAGCCAGGACCTTTTTTTTTTTTTTTTTTTTTTTTAAGTCTTCCTTCACTTTTGATATGAGATAAGAACTCTTCGACAAGAACCTCATATAGAAATAATTAAAAGATTAGGATTGGGGCAAACCAGACAACCATCTAGGTATGACCTTGTTGTCAAGGGTCCCAAAAATCCCTGACTAACAAAACTTTTCCCTAAAAAGAGAAGATAACATACAACATAGGACCCAAAGTGAAGTCAGACCTACAATTTCTGAGCATAGTAGGTCAACAAAACAGTGCAACTTCAAATCATTCACTTATAGGCCAGCTAGGTAGCTCAGCATGCTTAGGAGGTGCAGTGACCCGGGTTTGATCCCTGGTGTGCCATCTAGGCCCTACCCCTTTTGGTGCACTGAGATAGCAAGTGACATTGGGTTTGGTGGCGCGTGCCTGTAATTCCAGTCTTTGGGAAGCTGAAAACAGAAGGATCACTGAGTCTAATCTGTTTATTGAGAACCTATAGGCACTGTAGACCCTGTACTAAAATACATTTGTAAAAAATCATTCGCTTACATGTAGGCACAACCAATAAAAACTTGCTGCTTCCATATTTTCATTTATGTCTGACAAAAAGTCAAGCAATTTTTCAGTAGGATTTTATATCTAGCATGAAGCCAAGTGAATTTTTGGTGAAACAAGTCATTTCCCACTAGATTATTTGCATGAGAGAAAAGTGAATCAAGGTATTTTGGACACAAAGGTCTCCTTTCCTTTCTTTTCAGACCACCATAAGCCCTGTCACAGGCCCTCTCTTATTTCCGTTTTCAGTCAATGTGTCCCTCTGCTGATTTTTCTGCATATCTTTGGGAAACAAATTACCTGGGAATAAGTCCAGTGGATTCTACATCCAGTAGCAATACTTTTATTTCAGGTAAACTAAAAAATTATCACTGTGCTTCATGTAGAAACATGAGAGGTCAGTGTGACCTTACTTCTCTGGCTTTCTCAGTTGCTTAGGTGTTAAAGCCAGCTGAGTATGTACTGAAAACTTCACAAACTGTGAGCTGAACGAAACTTTCCTTCCTTAATTTTGGGCATCAGATACTTTGTCCCAAGCACGACAGAAAGGTAGCCAAGACAGAATTTGGTACTAGAGGAGTGTGGACATTCATGTAACTAAACTTGATCATGCGGATTATAAGCCTTTAGGAATGACTTATGGACAGAGATAAGAATAATTCAGAGATGTCACCTACAAGAGAAGCACTGAAACAGCTTCAGCTGCTCTGCATGGGACATTCTGGTAAGAGTTCAGGAGATCAGAATGCTAATATAAATCTTGTCTGTAAAGACTGGGCAGAGGAGGTGTCTTATGGCAAGAAGGACTGCATTGTTTGTTGGACTCCAGATGATGTGTGTCATGGATTGGCAGAAAGTCTCTCTGTATGTTGTTCATGTCCAGAGACTTTGCCTGAGACTGAGATCAAGTGTAGAGGACTGGTTAATCTGGCAGGAGAAATTTCAAGGCAGTTGAATGTTGAGGAAGTGCCATGGGTATTGTTGGGGGCTTTTAGTTAGATTTATGTGAATAATCAAAGGCAAAGGGCCCAGAAGGATCATTTAAAATGTTGTGACCAGAAAGGAAGCACCGATAAAGCTGTGGACTGAAAAGATAAAGCTGAGAGAATTTCCATTGCAAGAAGGGATCAGAGGACGGGAAGGATGACCTCAGAGCACCACAGTTTTACAACAGGGTGAATGAATGTGTTTTTAGGAGATGGGTCCTGGCCAGAGGAGATGGGTCACTGTCTTCATGACCTGAAGGGATAAGTCCTTTTCCCTGGTTTCTTCCCTGTGTTTCTTGGTCTTCTTCCTGATCACCACGACATGAGAAGCTATTCACCTCCATGTACTTCTTCAGGGATACTTCTGCCTTGGAGCTGACCAGCCATGCAGTTAAATGAACTAAAACTGTGACATTAGATAAACCTTTTCCAGTTCAGTTTCAGGTATCAGAGATGTTTGTCAAGTTTGCAGGCAAGTGTCTAGCACACAGACATACATTTCAAGATAATTATTTTCTTTGATGAATGACTTTTGTAACACATAAGTACAATTTCAACATTGTATTTAAAATTTTGCTAGAATCTTATTCCTGAATTGTCTACCTTAAGAAATTCCCTTTTGTGTTCTTGCTTATTTCTGAGGGCAACAATCCTTGCCAATGAACCATAAATATCTCTAGCATCCTGTGTCTCAGGCATATGATAGGATTCTATTTTTCACTCACTCTCATAATTATACGGGGTGAGTTTTAACTAACAAATATTGAATAGAACTCATGACTTGAAGCATTTCTTCATTAATGCAAGGCAATTTTTTGTTTAGCTACCATGAGTTAAACTTAGTGGTGACGTACAATGAATCATTAAAAACAAAAAAAAGTACAAACTAAATTTCATTGTTGCAGGCCACAAAGATGTCAATATCATTTGTTAGTATACTACATCTTCACTAATACAACCAAACATTAGAAAACAATACTAGCATTGTTTTTAACAGGGCTTAATTACTACCTTAATACATTTTTTTAATCTTTCATTTTGTTCTTTTTTAAAATTTTATTAATTTTAATAGGAAATAAATAATGAGACAGTTCCAAAACACGTTAGTTAGGACAGCCACAATAATTAATTCAATGCATATTATTATCTTCATAGTTGTTCAGAGTACAAGATGCAGACATGATTACTTTTCTCAACTCCATTGATACAAATATTTCTTCTCTTTGAACTAAGAGAAAGTAGTTGTATGTATAATCTAAAAGCACATAATAGTAGTAGGTTGTTCTTATTTTCAATTTTCAGTGAAATCTCTTTGTAGTATAGTTAAGAATATATACAATTTATGCATGTTTTCTGAAGATTTAAAATGTATAATTCCTGAGTTCCACTGCCAGTGACATATAATGTTATTTTCTCCTCAATAAAAATATTTAAAATTATCTCCAGAAAGATAATGTGTATTTCTTGTTAAATATAGCCCAGATGACTTGTTTCTGTAATTGCTACAGTAGGTGAATTTGTTTTCTATGAAAATTCCTTTGATTAATACATTTACATAAAATATATTATATGTTCCTATATTTTAATGTGTTATATATTGATTTTCAAACAACTTAAGTATATTTTGTATTTTTTGGTACTTCTGTTCATGTTTTTATTTTTAAAGTGTGAAAAAACACAAACTATATTTTTATATATTTTATTTTATTTTATTTATTTTTGGTTTTTAATTGTTATTTTTATAATGTTAACAGACAACAGGTATATAATTTTGCACAAAAAAATTTAAAATCAAAGCCATACATTTTACTGTATCATGGCAATTACGATGGCATTTTTGCAAGATACTTACATTTCCATTTTGACACAGTAGAGCTTTTTTTTTTTTACAATGCATATTGTTGTGTTCATAATAGTTGTTCAGAGTACAAGATGCAAACAGGATAACTTTTCTAAACACTGCTTTTACAAGTATTTCTTCTCTCTGAACTAAGAGAAAGTGACTGTATGTATCATCCAATAGCCCATAATAGTAGTGGGTTATCAGCAGAACTGGCAATGTTGGAAGCTGTGACTTGAGCCTTTTACAGCTCAGCATATTAATACGGTTTTAGTTTACATACTTTGTGGTTATACTTTTCTACAGGATGGTATTTGCCAGGCAGAAACTATACCACTGAGCCACATTTCCAGCCCACCAGCATCATTTTACAAAATAATATCAAATAGGAAATATTTATACAACAAAAGAATTCTAACTAAGAAACTTTATAACATAACTTCTTACTCATAAGACACTATCAGTAGTATAAGTTTATTTGAAGTCAATGTAAAGTACCAGTGAAACTTAAAAGATCATTATGCTAAAAAAATAATTTTCCAGTAGAAATGTTGGATGCTACATAATTGAAAACGCATTTTACTGGTGCAACACAACAATGAAATGAGGTATTAACATTAGGACATTTTACACATTTTGTTGTTGGCCATAGTCAGAAAGACTAATATGCTACTCTGCTTATGTATGCTGACCACAATACTCCCAGTCGAGCACTTCCACATGTTTTCTACAAGTCGAAGTATTTGTAATTTGTTACTTACAGTAATACTTAGGCCAAATGTTATGGATATTTTGCATTTCAGTAAAACTCTCCCTGAAAATTCTTCAGATGTCAGAGCTACTGCAGCCCTTGGTTTGCTTGCTTTGATCTATTTTCCCTTTCTTTGCCAGTGGTTTCCCTGATAGCAGATCTCTTTCAGTTATTTACCCAGTGACAACTGACTCTTTAAGGCCATCATGACTGCTTCCATCCCATTTCCATCTTGTGTTGCACTGTGTGACATAAAATATGGAGTCTGGGGTTAGGGCTTACATCATGGACACTAGGGAACCTTTCTAAATGGCTGCTCCTCCCTCCCTAGAACTTTCTCTCTTACCAGGCTTTGAAAGTTTGGAGAGGTAGGGGAGTTTTCAGTCATTGTATGACATACAAGAGATTTATTAGACAAGACCAGAAATGTCAAATATCTTGCAAAACAAAGTAATTAATTATACTGATCCTGTAAACCACAACCAAAATGAAATCAAACAACAAACAATAGGTTAAAATGAGATAGCTTAAATATTTAAAGCTGCCTCACCCCACAAAAGCAATAATGGACTTTCTGTGTAATAATAACCTGTGGCTCATCAAAGTACATACCTTCTACTCAGTATCATCTTTTTTAGCCTTGAAGTAAAAATCAGTGTACAGCCCCAGCTTGTCCTTTTGTCCCCCAACACTCATGGTAGTATGCATCAAGACATGTTTAAAGGCCGCCAATAAAACAATGGGAGATAGATTGGCTATCTAGCACCTGCCTGACAAGCAGAAGGAGCCAGGCTCAATCCTTGGTACCACATGCGGTGCCAGCCCAGGACCCTGGGTGCACCATGGCAGCCACTAAACCCAGGCATGGTGGCACACATGCATAATCCCACCACTGGGGGAGCTGAGGTAGGAAGATCACTACATGCCCAGACTATGTAGGAGAGCCTATATAAGGTAAATAAGTAAATTAATAAATACATTAAATAAATAAAGAACAGAAAAGAGATATTTTTAGGGTACACTAGATCCCTGAGAAGACAGCAGACACACTGTGCCTGTAGCAGGAAATGGAAGCTATCACTATTCCATTAACTCTGTAAGAGTACAAGGTTGTTTTAATTGCACCAGATCCTAGCCTCTGCTGACTGATAATTCTCCTTTAAGCGATGTGAGCCACCTTGTTTTATGTACCTATGATGTGATGAGTCTTGTCCCTCAAAAATTTGTATACTGAAGATCCAACCCCCATGTGCCTATATTTGCAAACAGCATTTCTAAAGGGAAAATTTTTGTTAAGCAAGGTCAAAGCACTTGGGTTCATGCAGTATTACTGCTGTTCTTAAATGGTGAAGGAAAATTTCCTCCAGAAATGCATACACATATATAAAAGACCATGCAACATACCATATAAGTTAACTTTCCATGACTTAACGGAGAAAGATCTCAGGAAATACCAAACCTGACAACACATTGATCTTAGACTTCCAACCTTCAGAAGCATGAACAAATGTATGGCTGCCACTTAACCCATCCAGTCTCAATGATTAGTTATGGAAATCTTCATCATTGAATAAAATTCAAGTTGTGCATTCTTGAGAACTGTGTTTTCATATCCTCAGCCTCGGGCTAGCAATATGTGGATACTTCCCCAAGCCCAGTCTCCAATATAACGCTCGAGACTCTTGCCTGCATAGAAAGGAGCTTCAAATCTTCTTAAATGAATGTGTATCACCACTCTGAGCCAAAGCCCAGCTCACTAGTGAGCTGTGCCACATTCCACCTCAAACCCACTCTCAGGCCTTGGGCAAGTTACTTGCTTTGTGCTCCTTTTACTTATTTTTAAAGCAGTAATAATTATCCCACAGTATTATGGAGAAGGTAAAATTAATTCATAACTTACTTTGTAGAGAGCTTGATTTGGAGTGAGCACCTCAGCTGGGCGTGGTGGCGCACACCTGTAATTCCAGCACTTGGGAGACTGAGACAGGAGGATCGGTGTGAGTTCGAGACCAGCCTGGGCTACAAAAGTGAGCTCAAGGCCAGCCTGAACTTCATAGTGAGACCCTGTCTCTAAAAGACAAAAATAAGTAAGTAAGTAAATAAATAAATAAATAATAAAGTGAGCACCTCTAAGAGTATTAAGTTTCATCCCAATAACCTTTAGATTGGAATGCCCACCTTCACGGGTTACCTGAATCGCCAAACCCTGATACACTACTGGCTGTTAAGCAAAGGCCAGTGAGGCACTTCTATGACGTGGAGGAGAAGCACCTTATATAAAGCATTCTAGTTGCTCTACTTACTTTTACTTTACTTGTGGACCTGACAAGCTTGATAAATCTTTTAAATTCTGTGCGTCGGGTCAGCCAATGTCCCTTTCCTGTATTCCTCTGGAATAAGCAGAAATGCGAGCCCAGGTCCCTACTCAGGAGTAGGGAGATTTAAGCATGCCTGTCCTACTATCGCCTCTATAGCCTTGTGATGGCAAGATTCCCATATGCCTTCCACTGAATTCTATTAATTTATAAAGTGGTCTAAGGCTTTTTGCCTCCTAAATAATAATGATGACACACAAAATTTCATCAGCGAATTTACTCAAAAATCAAATAACTCTGGAAGTCCACAATTAGAAACAGCTAAAGGAGACAGAGCACGCAAAGTTTGGTAGCAAAACGTAACTTCACCACAAGGAAATGAAGGCCAGAAATGTGTTCTATTTAACACTGAAGGAAATAGCTTCTATCAGCGAGAAGATCAGCTCCAATAACTTTCAGGATCCATTTGGCTTTATTAGGTCTGTTGCCATTGTGATGGGCTAAGAGCTTTCTTTGAAGGAAAGTAATTACTGTACCAAGGCCCTAGTCAAAGGAATGCAATTGTGTTTAAAAAATCCACTTGTTCAGCACAATTTAGGCTCTCTCTGCCTTTCTGTAAATTGGATCAATAGCTGGCAGATATATAGATCTCCATGATGGCCAGATTTTAAGGCTTCTCACTAAGATTCTACAATGGTCCTACAGTGAAAGAAAAACCTCTCAGTGAAAACGTTCTCAGCAAAAGCTGCATTGATACTTCATCATTTCCACCGAGCAGTTGCTATTGTATCCTGGGGTTTTAGATGGAAAAGCGCTGGAAAGAACATTGTCCCATATCTACGTTTGGCCCACCACTGCAACATGTGGCAGATTTGAATTATATAATTTAAACACATGACTCTTATTGCTGCCACATAAGTATGGAGTGCAAAATGCCCAAATTTGCTTCAGTAGGATGCAGGAAAGTCAAAGGAAAGAAAAAAAGCTGCACCATAGCAGACAGTCAATTATCAAGTTGTATTTAGTGGAAGTGTAAAAAGATGCATGTGTATCTCAAATCTCCATAATGTGCTATTTAGAGTTGGCACACAGAAATTACCTGTCTCATTGAATTGGAAACCACCAATGGTTTGAACAAGAGTTCGATTTTTCTGAATAATCATTTCTCTTTTTTTCTCAAAGTTGTCTGAAAAATGCCCCCTGCCTATAAAAGAAAGATATCGCAACCAGACAGATGGACCCAAGAGCATGACAGTGAAATTTTCGGGTACAGAATAGACAAATCCTTTTACCAAGTGTCACCTTAAGGAGTTTCATCTCTGACATTTTCCTTCCAGAAAGGTTGCTTCCTAAAGCAAGGGCTATCTGACATAACTCTTCTAAAATGCTTTTCCGAAGCATAACCTTTCTCTCAGTTTTGGGAGATTTGCACAGACTTGAAGTTCTGAATTACCTTCCAACCAATCTAGTAAATGCTACAGTAAAACCTTTTATTTAAAAAAAAATAATGCAAAACAATTCAGTTTCACATAATCTGAAGATTTAACTCTGGTAATTCTGAGCTGGGGAATATAAATTAAAAGTAAAATGATATCTTCTCTAAGGTTCTGTGACAGGGTTTGGTTTCAGAAAAGAAAGAAGAAAAATCCATCTGGACTTAATAAAGATTTGTCCTGCCCAGGTTGTTAGAGTATATTGTTTCATTTCCATTTTTGAAAGGAGAGCAGAATTTTGGTGCTGCAGAACTAAACAATTCACTTTCTCTTTATCGAGATGAGTCTTATTGATTCCATAAGTCTTTTTTAAAAATAAATGAATAAGTGTTGCTCATCTCCTCTGACACGCTGGGATATGATAAGTCCCGGGCCAGAGGGAAGCAAGATGTGTTCCCTCTCAGGAGAGAACTTCAATTCAACCCACACGTTAGGCAAAGGTCCCCAGAGGGTGAGGACCTGGGTCAAATTCTGCAAAGAGGCAGAAATTACAAGAATGAAGAAGGGGAGGAAGCAGAGGCAAAACAAGACGTGAGTGCAAATTGTGTTGCTAGCTTCAGATGATGATGCCTGTCCATCCACCCTCTGTGCTTTCTCAGATGTCACACTGGTGTCACAGGGCTCCACCTGGACACACCACCCTAAGCCATGGCACCATGCATGTTCAAACCAGCAAGCATGAAATGCAACTTGACTTCTCCTTCTTCTTAACTCTAATACTTAAAAGAATCACTAAATGTTCTCTCTTCTGTCCGCTAGGTGTTGACGGAAGCTTTTACTACACTATCTCCAGTAACTGACATTTAAATGACTTTTTCCAGCTTAATCTGGACAGCCTAGGCAGCTGGTTTTTACTAAATAATTAACTACTTTTTAAATTTAGCAATTATTAACAGTTTTCCTAAGATATGCACTAAGTGCCAGTTAAACAACACACTTCCAAAGAGATGGTGTCTAACGGAAAAACTAGAGGCAGGAAGAAATAATGTTAATACCACTTGTCTTACAGACATGGATTTAAAGAATAAAAGCCTTAAGAATCAAGGAGGGTTATCTTTACATTAAAGCAAGATGCATTAAAATCCTATGGCCATAAATTAAGAATGAGGAGAAAATACTGCTGGGAAATATGGAGACAGTAGAACTAGCAAAGGCTGGATGTAGCAGACAAGCAGCTGTAGTGTTCCTGAAATATACATTTGAATTTGAAAATGATGTGAGCTGCCTGCTTCTTTGATTCCTGAAATATGAGTGTTTATTCCTCAGCACCTACAAAGAGTCAAATCACATGCCAAATTTCTTCACAGATACAGTCTCACAAGACAAAGATTCACTTTCACAGTATCTAAGAATGTGTATGGAGCCACAGAAATGTGCTATTTCATTGAAAAATAGCATGCAAAAATGTAACCATTCATACCATCGTCACAGTAACTGTATGAAGGAGTATAACGTATTTTCCTATAACGGGGTCAGTAGGGGAGTCTAGCCATTCCTACTGATGCATGACTGTCTATGAATATTTTAAGCCTATGCTTTATGATCTCGGTACTCAGAAACACAGCATTTATTCTCTGGCCAAAGGTGCTGTGCAAAGCAGTGCAAGACCCAAGCATTCTGTTACTATCGTTTGGAAATTGCAGAGTATTCTTTTCGCCTTCTATGTATTAGCATAAGCCAAATACAGACTGAGCTGTATGATGTACATAGCTAATGGTGGAATGGGAGTGGAGATGCTCAAAATAGGACCACGTGCAGATGAACAAAACACAGGTGTAACGTTGTCGTGTCTGTCACGTCTCTCAGGACTTTTCTGGGTGAGTAGTGGTGGAGCATGAATAAATAAAGGCCAGAGTCAGAATATAGAGAGCTGAGGTCAGGTGGAGCCTGCTCCCCTGATAGGTGAAAAAGACTTCCCAATCACCACCGCATGTTTCCTTACATACACACTGATGCCATGTGACATCCCCCACACCCCTGCCTGGCAACCAGATTGTGTGGACTGCCTGGGGCACCTGGTGCTCTTTAGACCAGAGCAGCTTGTTCATGCAGCAGGCCTTGAGCACTCTGCTTTCCAGACAGCCTTTCTCCAGTCCCGCGTGTGTCATCGATCTCCAGCTGCTGTTGCTCCCCACATAATGTCATTCCACCCATTCTTTAATATTACATATTGAAGACCTACAGATCCCTCCATTACCTAGAGCAGTGGTTCTCAACCTTTCTAATGCTGTGACCCTGCAATGCGGTTCCTCATGTTGCGGTGACCCCAAATCAAAAAATAATTTTGGTGGCTACTTCAAAACTGCAATTTTGCTACAGTTATGATTTGCTACAGTAAATACCTGATATACATTATGTATTCTCATTGCTACAAATCAAACATAATTTAAACATAGTGATTAATCTCAAAAGCAATATTTAATTATATCTTCAGAAATATTTATTACTAATTCCAATAAATAACATTTCACCATGGCATAGCATGGCATTAAATATATGTTTTCCGATGGCTTTAGGCGACCCCTGTGTTTTGGTCGTTAGACCCCCACCGGAGTCGTGACCCACAGGTTGAGAACCACTGATAAGGATAGCATCTAATTGATTATCAAAAGAAAAGTCATGGTCTTTCTGGGGAAACAAGAAAAAACAATGGAAAATGGATAACCATAAATACATCAAAATGTGAGGCTTCATTCCATAGGAAAAGATGGAATGACACTGAAACGGGTAGCTTAGGGTAGGTTGTGAATAGCAGGCTGAGTAAAGTGGATTGGTAAGGGCCGGGGAGATAGCTTTGTGGCACAAGTGCCTGCCTGGCGAGTGCAAGGTCATGAGTTTCAACCTCAATCCTGCATAAAATAAATAATAAAAATAATGTGGATTTATAGTAAGGAATCTATGACCTTATCCCTATTTTGAAGTGTGCTACCTTTATAATACAAACAAGTTTTTAAATAAAATAATTTGTGAATTCAGGTAAACATCTAATATTTCCATTTCCCTAAGCTTTGGAAGTGACCACATAGAAATGCTTGTAATACCATAAAATTAAAGTCAAAACTGTATAAGGGCCGGGCGTGGTGGCGCACACCTGTCATCCCAGCACTTGGGAGGCTGAGGCAGGAGGATCGGTGTGAGTTTGAGACTAGCCTGGGCCAGAAAAGTGAGCCCAAGGCCAGCCTCAACTGCATAGTGAGACCCTATCTCAAAAGGACAAAAAAAAAAAAAACTGTATAAGGTAAGACTTTTGTGGAAAAAATATTTTGCGCTAAACAATATTATGTACTAAGCAGTCCCATGTACTTGCTCTTCATTAACTTTCAGTTTGGTTCTCTTACTCCAATTGCTTAAAATTCAATTAAATGTGATTTATTTTTAATTAATAAGGATTATCTGAGCAACAATTTCATGCCAGTCAATGTATACAGTAGTTCAGATTTAATCATGAACATGTCACATAGGACTTTGTATCACGTAGAAACTATTTTGGACATAATAGGTACTGGATAAATCAGCTTTACAGTTAACAAAATTTTTATTTCAATCATGGTGGATAGATGCAAAGAGGTAACAGAGATGTGCATGACAAGAATATTCCTGGAAACCAAAATTTTGGATACTATGACACTTGCTTACCCTTTAAAATATATCATAAATGATTTAAAAAGTTAAATAAATTCTTATCTTCAGTAGCCATGAGGCAGAGTACAGAGGCTGGAAATTCTCAACAGGTACAAGAAACACAGTACAATAAACTTCCAAAATCTCATTAGTAAAAACGTATGCACACAGACACACACTGTTGATTCAGTGTCGACAGTGAATGGTTTTCAAGATTTCATTAGGAGAGCAGAAGCTTGTGAGATTCAGGGCCCAGCTTTAATGATCGATTGCTTGATACCTAGCAATACCTCTTCCTATATGCTTTACCTCATCTCCAGATTGCCCACAGCGTAGAATACAATGTAAACACAACAGAAACAGTTATCATATTGCAATATTTAGGGAGCAATAAGAAGAAGTGAGCACATATGGAGAATTTTCATTGTT
This sequence comes from Myocastor coypus, assembly GCA_004027025.1. NCBI lineage: Eukaryota > Metazoa > Chordata > Mammalia > Rodentia > Myocastoridae > Myocastor > Myocastor coypus. Next base: position 48,689 of record PVJA010000480.1, read on the forward strand.
CTTGGATGTATCCACAGATTTGAAACTCATAAATCAGAAAGCCTAACTACATATATGCATACAAATATGTAGATAGATAGATAGATAGATAGATATCGATATATAGATATAGATATATGTACACACACACACATATACATACCAATATTTTGGTCTTAGTCCCTCAAGGTCAGTGAGGACTCAGGACATAAGAGAACCACATCCTACAACTCAGTGGTATCCCAAATTTTCTGTTCAAGGAGATTATGTGGCTACAGACGAAAGGGATTGACGATGTATAGTGTGCTTAAGGAGAATCACCTAGAGAGAAAACATTGTCTCAGACTTTCACGGAGAGCAAATGGGTCAAGTAATGGCTGTGACTCATCCAGATGGCTGACACTGACAAAAGTCTACAAAACACTGCACGTGTGTTATGGTTTATGTCTAGTTGCCCCACCCCCCAGAGCCTCATGTAGTCATTGGGCCGTGACTTCTATAGATTGAGACTTGATCCGTGATCCCTGGGATTATGTGTTTTAATACTGATGGGATTATCAGTCTGAGTAGGGAGGGGACTATGGGAGTGGTCTAGGGTGGATATCCTCAGGCTGAGCCTGATTGAAATATAAAGAGAGACAGAGAGACAGACTAGAGCTGTTGCTCTGCTGCCCTGTTTGGTTGGCTACCTTTGCCACCATTTTGTTGCTGTTCTACCGCCATGAACTGGATGCTCTCCGCCCTGCTCCACTCAGCCTCGGGGCCAGCCGAATACGGACTGAAACCTCCAGTAACTGTGGTCTAATAAACCTTTCCTTCCTTCATTCTGTGTGTCGGGTATTTGTTCCAGCAACCAGTAAAAAGTAACTAGGACAACATGGTTTCAGTGTAAATCCTAGTGGTATTTGACTGACCTTGTCAGATATAAAAGTTACATTTTCTGTTTTATCATTCTTGCTTTAACTTGGTCTAAACCATCCAGCAGAAAATTTAACCATGAAGTATAAAACATAAAGCCATATTAACATACTGAGCTATAAAAGGCTCAAGTGAACAGCTTCTGACATTGCCAGTTCTGCTGTATAAACAACTGCTATTATGGAGCATTGGACTAAATATACAACAACTTTCTCTTAGTTAAATGAGAAGACGAATTTGTACTAATAGTGTTTAGAAAAGATATCATGTCTACATCTTGTCCTCTGAACAACTACTATGAAGACAACAATATGCATTGTATCAATTATTGTGGCTGTCCTACTAATGTGTTTTGAAGCTGTCTCATTGTTATTTTCTCATTAAAATTAATAACATTAAAAATATATCCCTATAATTAATAAATTAGCAAATGAAATTTTTAGCATCTGAAAGATATGATGTAAATAGATACATTTGGGTTGTTCTCTTTTTATTATATATGATTTTTTATTGAGAAACAAACTGCTAGTATACTAAAATTGTGCTGTCCTGTGATCAAATAATATTACTGTATATATTTTGCTGTATTATAATATTTATACATACTTGGGAGATTAGCATCACACACATTTATTATATCATCCTTTCTATTGGTAAGAAGTCTGGTAATGGCCAAGTTGGATTCTTTCTCAGGGTCTCAGGCTTTTAAGCAAATTGTTAACCAAGAATGAGCTGCTGTAGTTTTGAATGAAGTAGTACTCCTTTTCAAGGTCACTTGAGCTTTTACAAGATTTCAATTCCTTAGGCATCAATCCCAACTGAGGACATCAATATCTTGCTAGCTTCTGTGCAACAGAAGATCTCAAATCTGACAGTTGCCACATACACACCAGCACGGCCCGCCAGCATAACAGCTTCCATCCTCAGAGGCAGCAAGAAGGAGACTCAAGTGATAGAGGCGTGGCAGCATGTCACATTTCTTACTGAGATACGTACCACCACTATAGTCATTTTTGTGTATTTTTTTTAAAGCAAGTAACAGGTTATCACCAGGTATAGAGGAAATTAGATACAGCTATGAATGATAGAAGGTTAATATCAAAAAGACTACCTTCAGATTCCCTCTGTTAAAAACGCGTCATAAAAGATAGCCAAGAGAAAGACTAGATAATAGCGTGAGTTGGGACACTGCATAGTGTGTTTGTTAACTAGAACCAGTTTCAATTCACAAATAATGTAAGAGGACAGGCTAGAATGGTATGACTCAAAAACATTAACTCAATTGTGTAGTACGATGTTTCAATAGACATAAAAATTAAAATTTCCACATATACATGAATTTTTTAAAAACTAGAAATAAAGGAATTATAATGAAAAAGGACCATAAAAATAATCATAGCAATATGACAAAAGTATGTCTGAGTTATATTTGAATTTTTTAAAATCTTAAAAAGATTTTTGATCAGTACTACTCTATAAAATTTGTAAGAGCATAAGTAATGTGTACTGCTTTTGAAAATCAAAAGGAATAAAATACAAAGATATGAGACTGTAGGTGTGTAGCAAAAAATAAATTGAATACATGATTTCACAAAACCTGTGGCTTGAGTATTTAAAAACATCAATTCATTAAAATTCTAACTAAGAAACAACCACAACAACAAAAAAAAACAGACATTAGAAATGAAAAAAGTCATTACATTAAGAAAATTTAAATGACTTATATGCAAATATTGTCCACAAAAAAGTAACAAATTTAAGTATTTTCAGAAAAAGGAATAATTAACAAATTTTAAATTTTCAAAAGTGGTCCCTCAAAAATAGAAAACTTACAGAGCAACTATAGAACACACAGTGAAATAATGAAACATCTTGCTATTTAGAGGGAGATTTTCTCAATGTCCTAAGAAAATGAGTTCTTTAGCTTTTTGGGTTTTATCTTTTGGTTCCCAGAATTGAACATGGATGTTACATTTTTCAGGCAGGTGCTTATGGTACTGAGTAACACCCCTGGCCCAAGGAATTCTGTACAATGTTTAAGTAACACATTCCAGGGCTACAAAAAAGGATTAGATAGGCCTGAAAATATTGAAATCCCCTTTTTAAATTTACAAATTAATAAAATCTTAATATCCAAATTAATCAAGATGAAAAGTTTAAAAATTATACTTTATTTTAATAATATATTAAAAAGTATTTCTAATTCTTATTATTCTTACAAATTTATTACATTATTACCAGTTGATAGCACCAATATAAATACAACCAAGTCAAACTATTAAATAGTTGACAAAATCATTGTCAATAAAGAATATATAACCTATTAAAGCAATATATTCAAGAGAAAAATATAGTAATATATCAAAAATGTATTACTGTAATTTCTCAGGGGTTTTAATTTAAAATTTGTAATGAAGTAAAAATACTATATAAACAAATAGGAAAGACCATGCCAAAAGATTAAATATCACATCGTTTCTATTGAAATTAGAGACACAATGAAAAGGTGGCAAGTAAATACATGAAAAATGTTCAAAATCATTGATCATTTAAGAGATGCAAATTAAAACAATGCTGAGATGCCATCTTATTCGAGAAAGAATGGCTGTTATCAAGAAGTCAACCAACGTCAAATGCTGGAGAAGCTATGAGGAAAAAGGAACCCTCGTCCACTGCAGGGGGGAATGCAGGCTGGTAAAATCACTATGGAAATCACTATGAAGATTCCTCAAAAAGCTGGGACTTGAGTTTCCATTCAAGCCACCTCTCTTAGGTGTTTTTCCAAAAGAATGGAAATCATCATACCATGGTGATATACATGCACCCATGTTTATAGCAGGGCAATTTATCATAACTAAACCTTGGGAACAATCCAGATGCCCATCAACTGAGGAATAGATAAAAAAATGATAATTTTACACAATGAAATACTATTCAACTATAAGTATGATAAATTTCAGGCTTTTGCCGACAAATGGATGTAGCTAGAGACTACATTGTTAAGTGAAATAAATCAGATCTACATATGCAAACATTGGATTATCTCACTACTGTGTGTACTTGAAAGAGTAAAAAAAAAAATTAAACAGTGCAGTAGATACTGTGAAAGAGAAATAATCTGCTCAATAGGAAGGAAAAGCTGGGGTGAGTAAAAGGACAAATAAAAGAAGGGGGAAAAATATATTTAGATATATATCCAGAATGGTTTGGAAAATTATACTGCTGGTTTGTGCTGGTCCTTTGAAAGGAGCCAGTAATCCTATTTTATTATTATTCTTTTTTCTTTGTCTTTTGAATTTATTTTTTTTCAATTTTACTTTTAGTTTTTACGTATTTGGTACAGGGTTTCACTACACAGCGTGGATGTGAGTCTCCTGCTTTCAGCCTCACCAGCACTGAGATTACAGGCATGTGTCGCCACCCGTGCTCTCCAGGGCCAGACCAGGGTTCCCAGGAGTGAGACCAGTGTGGCGTGTGGTGCTGGGGATTGAATGCCGGTCACCACACTTGCCAATGCAGATACTTGGTCTGCTGAGCTATCTTGCTGACCCTTCTTTTGAATTTCCTACATTTTTGTTATTATTTGTTTGTTTTGTTTTTCTTTAAACAAATTTTGCACGTTTATATCTGGGGACCTGAGCAACTAATTTGAAGATAGCATCGTGTAATACAGCAACAATCACTGAATTCCTTTTACTTTGCTTAGTGAAATTTTCCATCATTTCCAATGCTTTTTTTCCTCTCACTATTTTGTATTGTGTAAAAATTAAATATACTGTGTATTTTTTTTTTATTTTTTAAAGTCATTCTATACTGATTTGGAAATCCAGTTAATTCACTTAATCAGAATAGAAATTATGTACATAAACCTGAATTTATGGACATAAATGGAAAAGAAATCTCCTCTCCCTACATAATGAAGAATGTATCAAGAATTGCCAAATATTCTGATTTAACCAAAATAACATATGTGCATGCAAATACACACACATAATCCTCTCCTCACATGAAAGGCTAAAGTGACCTATATTCTTTCAATATTAAAATCTCATGATATTCCATCCTAGCCACTTTTAGCACCTCCTCTGCAGTCAAAACTTATATTCCAATTTACAACCTTCCTGGTGCTCTTCCTGGAGCTTCTGCCGAAATTCTGGAGCCTTGTGCCGGCAAGCACAGGACTCTGACAGCCATTACCTATCACTAGTAGAACTTTCCATGCTGGTCTCTGCTGGGGATGGTTGATGATCTCCACCTGTTACCACTGGACTCTGGAATTCTTCAGGGATAGTAGATTCTAGTGGTTACTAATTTTTTGAATGTGACCAGATCTGTCCACAGTGCTTCTAAGAATCCTAAGTAAGTTTATGGGACCATCCTAGCAAGGCTTCATTGGAACCTGTGCTGAAGCACACTATGATAGCACACAGGAGTCCTGCATGGCTGATCTAAGGAGTATAAGAGAAAGTGTCCTATAAAGAAGGTCAGAGCTACACGTGTTCTCTTTCATCTCTTTCAAGGATTTTTTTTTTTTTCTCAGAATCTGGGATTGAACTCAGGCCCTTGCACTTGCCAGGCAAGCACTTATTCTACTGATCTATCTCCCCAGCCCATCAAGGAACTATTTGAAGATTTTCTCAGTAATGGGTGGGTAGGGGCAAGACACATTACTCAGAAGTTGACATCCGGGCAGAGATGTCTGGGTTTGATCTGTGCTGTGATCTTCCTGCAGCCAAAGAAAATAACTCCCAAAGCCAAGGGGAGAACTGTAGGTGAGTGGCAGCTGTCATGTGCATGGCTCAGCTAAACTTGGGTAGAAGTAGCTACTTGACTAACAGCTCTGTGTTTCCATGAAAATAGTGGGACTGAATTCGTGACTGCTGAGGCTTTTGAAGAGACTTTAAGAGAAGGAGGGGCTGGGAGATACCTCAGAGGCTTAAGTGCCTGCCTGGGCCGGAGTTTGATCCTTTTTACCAAAAATGAAGGTAAAAATAAAAAATAAAGGAGGATCAGCAGTTTTGATTGCAGACCCATGAGGTACAGGGATTTGGGGGAAACCAACCATGGGCTCTGATCTCTCCTTGCTCTTCTCCTAGACAGACACAGTTTTACACCTGCTGCCCAGTGAAGTAGTCGTTCTGGAGGAGCAGACTGGGGAAGGGCTATCCCAGTTCTCAGCCAAGCTGGTGATATCTCTGCATGGCCTTTGGGCAGGTACAAATTAACAACAGTGACGAATGAGAGACCCGGGACTCATCACACCAGGTCATCCTTGAGAAGGCCATAGAGAGATGGGGGGTCATGAGGGCTGCCAGCTGGATCACCCATACTTCTACTTATCAGAGAAAAGTGGGAAGGATTGCCTCATCTTTTTCTGTCTCAAAACCATCTTTAACTTCTCAAATTGCACAAGATATAAAGTATAATAAACGCCTGTTACCATGTACTGGACATGGGGAATAGACAGCTACCATGATCTCTGGTACAAACGTGAGTTGCTATCTCATTGTGAAAAGCAATCTGACAACATCCATTAAAAAGAAAGGTCCCTGACTTCATATGTTCATTTTTTGCTTTTCAATATTTCAGACCAAATTACAAGTATGCAAAACGTAATACACAAAAGTCCTTCCTGCATATGTTCTTAGTTGGTGTTGGTTCTGCTTTTGATTTTTGTTGCTTTATTTTCAAAATAAGCAAACAATAAACAATGAAGAATGAAAAGAAATCCTGAAAATGATTTGAATGTTTGTCAATTGAGTAAAACTAATACATGTAGTCACTCCATAGAAGCACTTAAAAGTAATGAGTCAGATTTGTGTTTGCTGGCACCAAGAGTTATCCATGTCATAACTCTAAGTAAAACAAAAATACAAAATATACACAAAACTTTCAAAAACTTTCTGCATGTGCTTCTATGGTTCTGTCAAGAGAGTATAAAACCTGGCAACATTAAAACCAGGTGTTAATATTCACCACGTTGCAACTGATAGGTTTTCTGTGGTGTCACAGCAGAGAAACAGGCAGAAGGCAAAAGGGAAAAGGGCTTTGTTCTCTTGGAGGACAGCGAGAGAATTAGGGGAAGATAAGGAATTCTCTGAATTGGAACAAAGGGAGACTGAGGCTTTTATGGCCTTTTACCTGGGGTGGGGTTTGAGGAGGATGTTTAGATTTACCTGAGGAGCTGACTGGGGACTTCCCTGAGGTGGCAGGACAGGTGGAAGGAAATTGCACCTAGGCTGAATTGGAGAAGAAGGGGGAGGTGGTCTTTGGGAAGATAAGCTGTTGCTTTAAGGGCTTCAGCCATGTTAGATGACCGTCATAATGACTCAGCAATTCGCACGAGGGCCAGAACCTATCAGCAACAGATTGCAAGGACTGGTGTAAGAGTTGAACTCATCCAATGTCTATAGTAAAGTCACGGTTTTTAAATGTAATATTTGAGAAAAGTACATAATAAAGCATTTTATAAGATGTTTAGAAATGGCTACAGGTTTTGTAGGTGGGTGAAATTTAGGATTTATATTGACTATGCCCTGTTACTGTTGCTAGTAATCTATTTCTCAACCATTCTTAGCATTTTGTTCAGTCAATAATGAATGGAGAAAAATTAAAAAGGAACTAGCTGAAGATGAGAGAATATGAAGAGATAAGATTGAGACAGCTATTCTCATGTCTTAAATATCAGTATTTCTCAGCTTCCTGTCCAAAACTTTTCTCTTGCCTGGTGATTAATTTAATAGTATTGTGGTAAAATTCACTCATTGCTGTCTGACTTGCCCCCAGGACATGGGGATCTTACAGATCCAGAAAGAATGACTTTATTCCTTCTAAGCTGGTATATAATTAGCAGCTACAAACTAGAAAGCATTCACATGTATTTGCTGAGTTATGGAAAGAAAGGAGGAAAATTGAACAGAAGCAAGAAGAGGTACAAAATACACAGTATAGTGCCTGACACATGTGACCTTTACACAATGCCTTGACCCCAAGCCCCTTTCTCACCCAGTTCCCCTGTCCCCACTTCCTCATTCCTGGGCATTTCTCATTTTCTGTCTGAGCTATACCATATCCAAGCAATGGAAAGGTATCCAGTAATTCATCAATTCCTCACCTCCCTGTTTAGCGCTCCTGGCAGCATTTCAGTCCCTGGTGGGAGATCCACAGACTTTGGCTCTGCTTGCAGAATGGCCAAAGAGCACATCTGGATTGAACATTTCACTTTCAATCCAAACTTGCCTGTATTAACGCTCTGTCATCCTTAATATGTACTGGGCAACATGCAGTGTGCAAGATTTGGACCCGTCGGAGAAAGACAAAGCATGACATTGTTGAGGCCATAGCATCAGGGGGCATAACTCTTTGTAAAGCTATATAATATGTTCCAAATATACTGCAGCTGTTGATAGGTTTTATTACATTTACAGTTAGGGACCTTATTATATTTGCAGAAAAGATTTGTGATATTTATTTTTTATTGCCCTAGCAGTTTGGGATACTTTCTAATTTGTCAGGAACTTATTCCGTTTACGCTCATTGAGTTTCTGTCTTAAGTTTGCTCCATGAACAGGCTGCAAATAATTTCACCTGTTGTCATTACACTTGCAGTCCATTTTCATTACTACCCCCTAGTATTTCACAGTGTCTGCAGGTGCTGTGTATTACATTAGGGATTTGAATATTTTAGAGTCAGCAGTAATGGAGCAGAGCAATCAGCTGGAGCAAGGGCACAGAACCTGTCAAATGCTCAAACTCATGGCAGGTAGAGGAAACACGCCAGGCACGGAGGGCCCCCAGTGCTCACCTGCCACATTTAAGCAGGCTGTGTCCAAACAACTTCAGACTGTACCTGGTACGCTCAGGCTCCCACCCTGTAAAACCTCCGCATTGTATTGCCTCACGTTTCCAACATTTCTCCACTGATGAATTTCATGAAGGTAAAACATAAAGCTTGAATTTGAGACTAATGGATGCCTTCAAAGCAGTTTCCTTTCCTCAACTACCTCTACTTGAAATACGAGTAGACAAGCAAATGAAATTGCAGTGCAGATGAGCATAAGCAGAATATTTACCACACTTCTTTGAATGCAGGGTAGAATTCAGCAGATTGGCCATTACTAGAAGTCCCCCGGACTTACAGTCACTGTCATTTTTTAATAAAGGGAGACCTAGATGCAAAACCTCTGTTTGAAATGCTGTGACTCGGTATTTCAATAATGACAACAACGAGAGATAATTTGATACCTGGAGAAACCTGGAATAATTATAATCTATGAATATCAATTAGTAGCTGTGGAAGGAATAAAATCATCATTGTAGAAGCTGAAGTTTGCTGAGTGTTTACTGTTTACCAGGCACAGTCGTAAAGCTCCTTAAACAAAGTAAGCCTCACAACAACCCCATGAGCTGAATGAAAATAATCGGCTACATTTTGTATGTGAGAAAGTGAGTCCTAGAAAGGTCCTGAAGTAGAATCCATACGGTTAGGCTTGAGCCAAGGCCGTTTGACTGCAAAGCTCAATACGGCAGCCTTTCTCCATAATGTTAACTCTTCTCCGCCTAACTCAGTCAAGGTAGACAGTCTACTGGACCCTAACGAAACAAGGATTTACAGTATGCATTGTGCTCTGCTGATAGGTTTTTCTTCAGGCCTATTCAGGATTCTTCCTAGGTAATGTTCACACAAATATAGTTTCTATCCATTATTTTGGAATCCACTGATCTATAGGAGCAATATTTTACTCTGAGCTATTTGTGACACAAAAAGTTGTCATAAAGACAAGAAACATGTCTAAATTATCCTTCAAACCTCAATGCCCTCAATGTATGCTCAAATAGTCTTTGTTGTGTTCAGATGAAGTGCTCAAATCATGGTCTAATCATTATTTAATTTTGTTTTTTTTATAAAATTAAAATTTACTAGAAATTATAGTCTTGCTGAATACTCATAGATTGTAATGCTTGTATATAATTATGTTGGGATATACACAGATATTTCTCAGAATATAGAAAACACAAAATTTCATATTCTGCAAGTTGTTTGAACACAGTCGAACTATATGTAAGCATACAAAAAATTTTTTCTTCATACATGCATTACAATTGTTTAAAGTCCAGTTAAATCTCTTGTTACAATGGAAAAAATGACAATATACAGTGCCCTTTTAAATACAAAATAATGGGAAGATGACAATGAAAATTTAGATTTAGGATCATATTACATGATAATTATTCTAACAGAGCAAAGGTAACAAGTAGTTTATGAAAGTATTCAGCCTATTGGAATAGTGCAGCAGCAAATGACAGCAAGTGAGGAGAAGTCCCCACAAAAGAGACCAAGTGAAAAGGAACAAGGAAGGTTTGATCGCAACATCCTGATCTGTCGTATCTGGACCCACACGATGCCAAGCCAGCCTGCAATTTGCTTTCAGGCTTGATACTTGAACCTGTGTTATCCCCACAGCAGTGACACTTCCATATTCAGAGGAATTTTCCAAATTTTCCACACAACTGTTCCAAAGTTTACATTCTTCAGACCACATACCAGTCACAGGACATTGCACTTTAATGTTTACCCTACTTTCTAAGCAGTTTAAGCCACAAAGACAGAACACAGCCTTCCTGGGTCAGAGGTGAAAAGACCAGCTCCCTAATCGTGTGGTGGGTGGAAATCCAAGGGCTTGCAAACTGCATTTCTTTATCAATAAGGTAAGATCAGACCATCACGTTCTTTATCTCCCTCACAAATTTTTCTACAAGGTAGTATGGTTAGCAAATTTAGCAAATAAAATATAATATAAAAATATTGTGTCAGTTAAATTAGAATTTCAAATTAGAAAACATGAAGGCATTATTAGCATAAGTATATCTCATTTAAAATTTAGGACATGATTACACTAAAATGTCTTTTTTTCTGAAATTAATATTTAGCTGGATATGAATATCTCTTAATGGGAAAGTCAGAACAAGGATGGAATGAGGTAATGCCAGAGACATAATAGGGCGCCTTATAATTTGACACAGACTATGAGATTGGAAATATCGCTGAGTCTTTAGAAACAGGAAAATATACTTACAGAAGAATCAATACAGAGTCATAGCATTGATTACCTCTAAGACATTTGTTTCCCCATAGGTGAAAGGCTGCAGCTGTGACAGCTTTGAGGCAAACACACTGACTTGTGGCCAGTAAACATCAAAATTTAGAGACGTCCAAGGTCCTTTATCTCATAGTTTCCCAGACTCAACCAATGTCAGTATGAGTGCACTAGAGATCACATGTCCATTACAGGCACAGCTTTTTAAATCCCCAACCCAACTCTGGTGTGTGCCCCCAAACTAGTCTCCAAATCTCTGTGTGAAACAAGATTCCTATATGGTTCATAAATTCTTAGCTTTCCCCAGAGTCCAGAATTTTTTTTTTTTTTTGATAAGGGAGCACTAGACTCTAGATTTTGTTTTTTAAGAGTCCAGAGGCTGCATTTATTTTGGAATGACCACTTCCAGTAGCAGCCGTTAAAAGCTAATTATCCTCAGATTGGTGCTTAACCCCAGCAGCTCTAAGAGGCAACAGAGGACCACTGGCTACCTCAGCAGCTACCCCATGTCTTCTGCATGCACCATCCACGCCACTATGTGCCTTGACAAAAGACTAAGTATTTGTCCCAGTACTGTACCACATTGCATTTAAAACTTCTGACTGTAAAGACAATAGATATCTAGGAGCAAGGTGTGGTGACCCATGCCTGTAATCTCAGCACTTAGGAGGCTGAGACAGCCGAATTCTGCCCTCCATAGTGTGTTCAAGGCCAAAGGACTACATGACAAGACCCTGCCTCAAAGCAAAACAAACAAAAAAAGCAAAATGATAGCTAGTTCAAAACAACACCTCAAAAGAGACACATATGACCTTTAGTCTTAATCATATGTAGGTATTCATGTGATATCACTGTGCCATCAAAAATAGTCATTTCGTATGCTTTTTTCTCTACCTCCATAATACCTCTCTCTGTCTCTCTGAATCTTCTAATATCTTATAGCTAAACAATAATATCACTGGTGCACCCTAGTTGATACAAAATATTTGCCATCTCTAAGCCATAACCTCACCCATGCTAGGTGATGTGTTAAATTCTTTCTAGGTTATTATAATGGAAAAAATTTTAGAAAGAAAAGATGGCTTTTCCAGTGGTGAAAGTAAAGCTTAAAATGTAGAAAAAATCTTCTTTCCAAAGGCATTATATACCAGTAAGTTCTCTCAAATAAAGCTGGCTTCTTTATAAAACAAATGAGCAAACAAAAAATAGAATAAGTAGATACAGTAAATCATGAACTTGCATATTTATAAGAATATCTCTTTCTTTGATGTTAGTATGAATTTAATGAACTTTGGTTTCTCAGATCATTTAAGTTCTCAATATTCTTAGTTCTTAAGAAATGAAGTTCAGGACCAGAATTGCATTTTTGGATGGCAGAACAGTGATTCTCTTCTTTCTTACAAGTTGGACATGTCTTCTCATTTGAGGAGTAAAATACTGGCAAAACTCAGTTACCAAAAGACCTTCAGCCAGAGTCTCCATTACTTTAATATCAATCACACGGATATTCTCTTTCTTCATCCCCTTGTCTTCTGAACTGCTTTATGTTCTGAATGAAGTTGGCAAGATTCAATATATTAAGCTCCTCCAAACTCCAATATCTGGGTGTATGGGCTGGGAACCTTGAGAAAAGTCAAAAAGGAGTTTAGGGGACAAAGAGAAATTGGCAGAGAGCTTTATTATTAGAGCTTTGGTGTGGCTTAAGTAGAATTTTGTCCTTGGTGGTTCATTATGGCTTATGGCAGCTCTGCTCACAGGAAAATGGATTTATGGATAGTGGCACCGAGGCCATTCTTAGTCAGCTTAACAATAGAAATGATCCCTTGATCCTTGGCAAATAAGTTTTTGCAAAGACCTGGTCAGACTTGGGCAGCTCAGCCGGTGTGAGCAGACCCGTCTGCCCCTGCATTATGTAGAGCTTGATCTTGAACTACAAAAGGGTGGCTTGACTTTGCAGAAGTCTGTGAGTTAGAGATTAAACATTGTGTGTAGGCTGACATGAAGATGAAAGAGTGCAAGAATGAAAAGCTCTCTAACATGACTCACTTTATGTTGTCCACAAAGCATACAGAAGAGACACACGCAGCTGGCTGTGCTGAGACAGGAGAGCTGTGTGGTGCCTGAGAATGTCTGGCAAAAGGTTGGAAAAGGAAGGCTGTACTGGTAGGTGCCATCTAAGTTTGGCTGTTAGTATTATCCTTAGCTGCCTAGTGATAAACAGTAGAATAGCTCTGCACTGCTTACATGTAGCTTAAGAGAGAATCCCCAAATTCAAAACATGAATTTACCTAGAGAAAGGTTCTAAGTTATATTAATGAATAAAGGAACATTTTGAATTGCATGAAGGGAAGTGAAAAAGTGATGATTTTGTCTCTCTCTGTAGAAGTTTCATGTCTTCATCCTCCTGCTAAATATGAGCTCAGGGAGAGAAAAGGGGTACTTTTATTATAGATCTTTGAACTCTGAAAACAAGGAGTGAATTGCATTTACTTTAGTTTTGCAATTTTCAGAGTTTCTCCCCTCTAAATTATCTTCATGACAATGCTAGGTAAAACATATAATTTCTACAAAGACAAGGTTAGTGAAATTGCAACTCAGCCATGATGAATTCAGAAAATGGCCTGGAAATTGAGGCAGCCAAAGTGCCAGAATATAGGATGCAAAGAGGGAGAAGAAAAGTAAGTAAAGATACCCCTTGAGCAAAATGATAGTATTGATTAATTACAGTATTATAATGAGTTAGAAAGTTAGACTGCGGAGAAATCTTGTTCAACTTTCAACTTCAAGTAAGTGTTTACCTATCTGTATGTATTGTACTATATTTTCAAGTTTACAAATAGGACTGCTGAATAATTAGTTTTAGGTTTTCTTTCTTTCTTGTTTTTTTTTTTTTTTTTTTTTTTTTTTTTTTTTTTTTTTTTTTTTTTTTTTTTTTTTTTTTTTTTTTTTTTTTTTTTTTTTTTTTTTTTCTGTCTTTTTAAGACAAGGTCTCGCTATGTAGTTCAGGCTGGCCTTGAGCTCACTTTTGTAGCCCAGGATGGTCTCTAACCTGCACCAATCTTCCTGCCTCAGACTCCCAAGTGCTGGGATTACAGGCATGCACCACCACACCCAGCTTAATTTTAGGTTTTCTCATGAGCAACAAATAAGAGTCTATGGAAAATAACTGAAAATTAGAAAACCTTCTGAAACAACAAACTTCATTGAAAGCACCATCTAGGTGAGAGTCAGAGAAATGTGCTGCCACACTCTAAAAGACTTAAAGTTGTCAGACATCATCCCAGTTTGGCCCAGTACCTATAACAAAAGACCCTCAACAGAATGTCTTAGAAATGACAGAAATGTATTTCTAAAGGTTGCAAAAGCCAAGGTTGAAGTGTGAACACATCCTGTGTCTGGTGAAGGCCCCCATACTGGGTCATAGTCGCTGGGTTTTTGCATGCTCATATTAGAAGGGCCAAAGTCTCTCTTTGGGATTCCTTCCAAGGGTACTCACTCCATTAAGGCTTCCTCTTTAGGATGTTATCATCTTTCAAGCTCACTAGCTTGTGATGCTAACCCTTCATGGATAAGAATTTCAAACTATGAAATTTGGGGGAGGGGACAAGTACTCAGTGCTTACCACGCACACACACACAAAAATAAAAAATTACCATGTTTTAATTTTGTAAAAATTTGTCTATGATTCTCAAGAGCTTTAAAAATAAGATGATTCAATAGAGTTGTGACAATAATATTTTATTTCACTTTTTAATATGAGAGTGCATAAATAGGATATATAACACCAATGGAGTAGCTTAATATGTTCTAGACTTGGGTCATTCCCTCCATAAATATTTCCTTACTGTCTATTATTACATCATCTCTGTATCCAAGCTTAATAATGTTTATTATTCTCTTTTTTAGTTATTTTTTAAAATTTTATTTATCTTTTTTTATTAATACAATGCAAATTTTTGTCCTCACAGTAGCTGTTCTGAGTACAAGATGCAGACATGATAAATTCTCTAAACACTACTGGTGCAAATATTTCTTTTCATTGAACTAACAGAAAGTAGTTGTATACATAGTCCAATATTCTGTAATAGTACTGGGTTATCAGCAGAACTGGCAATGCTGGAAGCTTTCTTTTCCAACATCATTTGTTTATTTATGTTATAAATATAAACATAACAGCCAGCCCTGGGTTGGGGCTGGTGCTGTTGATCAAATCACAGTCCTTGTGGTTGCCTAAGCTTGCCTATGCAGGTGTTTTAGACTGTTCAGCAATCTCATCAGCCCAGTGTTGGAAGTTTTTGACTTGAGCCTTTTACAACTCAGCATACTAATCTGGCTTTACTTTTTACGGCTATACATTTCTGTTGGGTAGTTAAGGCCAAGTTAAAGCAAGACTTATATAACAAAACATGTAACTTTTGTATCTGACAAGGTCAGTCAAATCCCTTTAGGGTTAACCTTGAAACCATGTAAAGCATTTTGTAGATCTTTTGTCAGTGTCAGCCGTCTGGATGATGCATAGACATTGTTTGTCTAATTTGCTCTCTGTGAAAGCTTGAGAGAACTTTCTCTCCAGGTGACTCTTCTTAGGGACACTATATATAGTAAATCCCTTTCCTCTGTGGCTGCATAATCTTCTTGAACAGAAAATTTGGGATACCACTGAGTTATAGAATGGTACAGCACAGGTTCTCTTTTGTCCTGTGTCCTCACTTACCTTGAAGGGCTAGGTCCAAAATATTGGCTATCCTTGTAGCCCTTCTTTTCCTCTAATTTATTTGTTCTACAAATAAATCATTAACTCTCAGAAGAGAAGCTTAATAATATTATTATCCTATAACATAGGCACTTGAGTTTAACATCATTATATTTCTAAATATCAAATGCCTTGGATTTAATATAGAACCGATATTTTTCGATCAGTTGTTGACATTCTAGTAAGTCCCTACAGAATAGGAAAAACATAAAAAAAAAAAAAACAATTACACATTTTTACACGGAAATTTAGAAATCTAATGATATACAAAATTATAAGACTACTCTAAATCAGAGAGCAAATGATAGTAGCTCAAGGTACTAGGAAGTAAATTCAAGATTTTATCTCATGTTTTGGTAACTAGTAAATACATCCAGTTTAACAAATACATCTGAAAGTCCACCATGTGTTGGTGCTGTGGCCCACCTCTGTTTATTAGAGTAAATTGGCTTCATTCCAAAAGTGGAACAAAAGCAATCAGGAGCAAAAAAAAAAAAAAAAAAAAAAAAAAAAAAAAAAAAAAAAAAAAAAAAAAAAAAAATGCTAACAAGCTTCTTGGCCATGATAACTATTCCCTGTAGCCTTTACCTTCGGCAGTATGAAGCCTGAATTGAAATGGATTTCAGCAGATTCTGCGCACTAACTGTGGCGCTAGAGGCTCTATGTATTTTTTGTCCTTAGTTTAGCTGACAACTTTCCCTGTCTTATGTAAAGACCTTCTTCAGTAATTAGACACACGGTTGTTGGTATAGTCCAACTGACACATAAGACTGCTAGGACACCCATTGTCAGGTCTTAGTAGCTCCATTGCAGACATAATGGGGAGCCAAGTTCCACTAACAGACCTCCTCTTCTTTCCTTCTGCAAATAGAACAAGTCAACAAAAAATCTCATTTTGTACACTGTGTCCTTTGAGACTCCTCCTACAATGGGAAGGAGATATAGGACCTATCACCATATTCTGAAGCTAACTTATGATTAAAAAAAAAAAAAAACCACTTCTTCAATTTAAGAACCAGGTGAAGTTCTTGCACACGGACATAGCTAGTTTACTTTTTTTCCTTAGAAATTATGTTGTAACTCACAGTGGAGCTGATGCTTTTGGTGAAGGACATTAAGATAAAAAATATATAGGCCCAGGAACATAGTAGAAGTTCAATATCTGTTAATTTTGTCATGCAATGATCCTTTTTATTTTTAGCATTTTTCTGTTTCCAAACCACTTTATATACAATAACATTTTTTGTGGCAAAGGGAGAGAAAAATAGGGAAAATATTAACATTTCTATTACACAGTTGGGAAAACCCTGTCAGAACTAGAAATTATATTTTCTATGACCAGTTCCAAAATAAAATTTTGACTTAATCGCTAGAGAAATATTTTGCTTGAGAAATAAGAAAGTGTGCACTCAGATAAGTACAGGTATAATTATTACTCTGCTAGCTTTCTTTCTTTGCTTGGGCTACCACGATAAAATAACATACACTGGATGGCTTAAACAATAAATATGTTTTCTCAAAATTCTGGGGGTGAGAAATCCAAGATCAGCAGTATGGCTCCATTCTGGTGAAGGTCACTTTCGTAGCATACAGGTGGCACCTTTCTTTCTCTGTGTTCATGTAGTCACTTGGTGCTCATGACCTAGAGATACAATAGGGTCTCTCTTCTTATTAGGCCACCAATCCTATTGGAGTAGGATCATACCTATGTGACCTCAGATAGTTTGAATTGATTCCTGAAAGCCCTGTCTTCAAACATAGCGCTATCAGCAGTTACATATTTCCTTCTTTTTTTCTTTCTTCTTCCAATTTTGCATGCATATATCTGGTAGTATGACTAACTGGTTGAAAGACACCCTACACAGTACAGCAAGTGCTATGAAATTCGTATTACTTTGTCAAGTGAAATTCTGTATCACTTGTAGTTTTTCTGTTTTAATGTTATTTTGTACTCTCTTCATAAAATAAAAGGAGAAATTAATGCTACTGTAAGAATTTGGTGGGGACACAAGTTCACCTATAGCAGTGGACCACCTGTGACATGATACTACAGCCATCTGTTATTGAGGGCTCTAAAATGTTCAACATCCCTGGCTTATTTTTTAATACAATAAAATCAATTATGTTACAAGAAATCTAACTTGGTTTTGTCATTCTCTAAAATGTGATGAATATGTCAAAACAATACTGTATGAATGCATTTCACCTTTTAAAAATTCCTTAAAATCTCTTATGCCACTACTAAGGCAATAAATCTTTTGGGAGAGTTTATACTAGTTATAGCTTTGTTTATTCTAAAAAGGTGAAAAAGAAAATATTCATATTTTTGGAAAGTATTTCATTTTATTTAAGTGTACATTTCTATAAGATTTTAATAAGAATTGATACTTTTTATGTTTAGCATCTGCCATTATAAAAGCAGTGATTTCTGCTAAATAAATAAAGGTATATTATACTATCCATATAACGTGAATGTTAAAGAATGAAAAGCAAAATTATAAATAAAAAACAAAATGATTAAATTCACTGATAATAAAATATATGTGGATTAAAATTAAAAAGCAATCATAATAGCATGGCATAAATAGAAATCAGTTTCATGATAAGCTTTTAAAAATCATTACCTTCATACACTGTTCAGAGTATAAAATAATAAGACATCAAAAATTTCATTGAAAGTTTCATAACATTGGCAATAGGACATCTCCAGTAGGAATATTCTTAAGACTAAATTTTTTTCCATATTACAAAAATAGAAGCATTTATATGTTCAAGCTGAGGGGAACTATGATTCAAGCTTTTCTAAAAAAAAAATTTGCCCTAGCCCTTCAAGGTCAGTGAGGACTCAGGACATAAGAGAACCCGGGCTGTAACATCCTATAACTCAGTGGTATCCTAAGTTTTCTGGTCAAGGAGATTATGGGACCTCAGAGGAAAGGGATAAATGAAGTTCAGTGTGTCTAAGGAGAGTCACCTAGAGGAGAAGCATTCTCTCAGGCTTTCACAGAAAGCAAACTGGTCAAGCAGTGGCCATGACTCATCCTGATGGCTGACACTGAGCAGTTTTAGCAAGCACTGTACTTGGTTCCAAAGTTAGTCCTGAGCGGATTTGACCTTGGAAGATACAAAAGATGAATGTTTCATTATACAGGTCTTGCTTTGACTTGGCCTTGATCACCCAGCAGAAAAGCTTAATTATGAGGCATAAAACACAGAGGTAGATTAGTATGATGACCTCTATAGGCTTAAATCAACAGCCTCCAACATTGTCAGTTTCACCGGTAACCCAATAAAATTATGAAGCATGGAACTATGAATATAACTACTTCCTCTCAGTTCAAAGAGAAGAATTTTTTCTTTTTTTTCTTTTCTTACCAATATTAATTAGAAAATTTATCATATCTACACCTTGTACTCTGTATAACTACTACGAGAGCAACAATATGCAATATGTCAATTGATGTGAACATACTACTAACATGTTTTGAAACTATAATATTGTTATTTCTTATTAAAAGTAATAAAAATACCTACAAAAAATTTAGCGAGTCATTTAAATAGACATGAAAACCGAAGAATATGAGAAATCCCTTATATAGTAAGTGAAAAATGAAATGTTTATGATTACCTTGGCCTTATAAGAAAAAATATACGTGCAGAGAAAAGTCATTGGACAGCTCTTATACATGCACAAGCAAACACACAAGGCAATCAGACACACAGACACTGGTGCACACATGCAAGGACACATACAGACACAAAGCACAAATACAAAATGGTCAATGTGCCTGAGCTTTCAGATACTGCCTTCCTTATGCTTTCAAGTCTCTTAATTTTTATTCTATTCTAAATTGAAAAGGAAAGCAAGGTAGAACTTGGCAGGCACAAGCCATGACAGTAACATGCAATGTTCATTATACAGTTTTGTTACAGTATGGTTGACAACAAAACCGTACACTCCAAATGCTATATATAGGAGAACATAAAAAGATAGAGATATATTTCCACATATCTAATAACATTCATACTAATTTATTATTTTATTTCCATAGCCCTGTATAATGTCATAACTTAATAAGCAACATTGAATTTAGTTACATTTTGAAAAATGTGTATCATAAATTAGATATCAATGTATGAATATATTTATAGAAATCATGTGAAATATTAACTTTCCTAAGATTTGATCCACTTCCAATAAATACAAAAGGATGGGAATGTAGCTAAGATAAGGGCCCTGGGTTTCACCTTCAGTATGGAAAAAAAGTAAAGAAAAATATATAAGATCAGAGACCTGATGTAGTAGGCATAAAGCAGATACTTTTTAAATTTATTTGAGCCGGGCGTGGTGGCTCACGCCTGTAATCCCAGCACTCGGGAGGCTGAGGCAGGAGGATTGGTGCGAGTTCGAGACCAGCCTGGGCTACAAAAGTGAGCTCAAGGCCAGCCTCAACTGCATAGCGAGACCCTGTCTCAAAAAGACAAAATAAAATAAAATAAATAAAATAAAATAAAATAAATTTATTTGACTTTCTTGTTTTGCAGTGGTAGAGATCATCCTGAGGTCCTTATACACACTAATCAAGGGCTTTCTACTGAGCTATATCCCAGCCCATAATAAACATTTATGAAGTGAATGAATAAGCTAATTACAAATGAATTAAATTCTATGTAAATGCCTCTTCTTATAGCATATTACCTATCTCAGTGTTTCTCAAAGTTTTATATATATATACTGAGGGGAACTATGATTCAAGCTTTTCTAAATAAAAATTTTTATTTATATATATATATATATATATAACATTATATAATATATAACATATATTTGATATATAGTACACACATATAGAATATATAGTAGTATATGTGAATAAGGAATATAGATAATATATAGTATACTGTATGTATCATATAGTATAATATATAATATTATATATAAGGAATATATAATATACAGTAAGTTCTATTATATTCCATATATCTAATAAATTTATTATATATTATCTATTATATTTATGGGGCCTGGCCAGGTAGTTGAGTGGATTAAAGTGTCCTCTTAGATGCAGGGACTGGGTTTGATCCTAACTTGCCATGCTGGCCCTGCCCCCCGGCACTTTGTGATGTCAGTTGAGATAGAGTGTGCTGGTGTGTGCCTATAATCCCAGCGCTTGAGAGGCTGAGAACAAGAGGATCAGTGGGAATATTTTCTGTGTAGAGAAACCCTGGAGACCCTGTACTAAATGTATATTGTATTTATGGTATTACTCAGCCATAAAAACAACAAAAAAATTATTTTCAGAAAAATGGATCGATCTTGATATCATAATTCTAAGGGCAATAAATCAAGCACATGTAGAATATTATAAGGTTTCTCAAAGAAAAACATAGAATAAATGTAACTAACAGAGTGAAATGAAAGAGAGACAGGCAACAAGGAGGGAGACATTATGAGGATGGAAGGTGTTTCTAGAAAAGAGAGAAGAGAGTGATGGAAGGTGTTTCTAGAAAAGAGAGAAGAGAGTGGAGGGAAGTAAAAGAAAGAGTAGTATCATATTTATCATTCCTCTAATTTGCAGAAACTCCAAGATTCAGCATGGTTATAGTTTATGGAAATCAATGCAGATTTGAGCACAGAAGTTATACTATATGCATAAAGAAAAATTCTCTACTGTCACCTCAAAGTTCAAACGCTTCATAAATAATTTGGGTTACTTCATGGATTACATTCCTCTATGCCAACAAAGGAGGAAAAATAATTAGGTTCATTGAATCTAGAGAAAGAATTTCTGGGCAAAATTTCACCTACTTTTTATATCCTCTAGACTGAGCTATAGACCTATCACCTCACAGCTCATTAGCCTTGGAGAAGAAATAATTTAGCTAATCATTATCCAGCCTTAACGATGCATGGAATAGGCTGAGCTCAGTCGTAGCCAGGCTGCCCTGTTCTGGGTAAAGGGTCACTAGGCCAGGTCAACTGTTTCTTGGCTTGAGCAGGTGAAGATCAGAGCTACCAAAGGCCAGGGACAGGAGAAGGACAATATTTTGATATTTCTTAATTATTGGTAGCTCCACATGTTTTAATCACAGATAGGATTAAAGCCAAAAGTTATCCAGTGGGAATAGAGTAACTTCAATGTTGTGTCATTCTGCAACAGAAGAGGGGAGAAAAGAATGGAAAATACTGACATATTATGAAAGAGTTATGATGGGAGCAGTTTGACTGCTCTTCTCTAGCTCCTGCCTAAACACTATTTTTCCATCTAAACCTCCCTATTTTCTTCATTAACTGAATTTCTATTTTTATTTCTTGACTTATAATAGATGCTTTTTGGCTTCTTTCATAGTTCTTACCACAGTCACACTGGAGTTACCTGTTTATCTATTTCCTGCATTAGACCAAATGCTCCATAAGGGAAAGAAATGCATCAAACAGATCTGGGCTTTAGTTTCCTTACCAGAAAACTGACAGTTATGCTACTAACCTCAGGGAGTGGCTATGAAGGATGAATTGACTAAACCTCTTTGAAATGTGCTCGGTATCAACTAGGCACCTTGGAGCTAGATAGTTGTCATTGCTACTTAATGTTATTGTTAAAAATCTACAACTTGTCATAAGGAGTTGCAACTTATTTATATTGAAACGGAGATGAATTAAAATTTTAAATGTCAAAAATTTGGTTGTTTCGTTACACCAGACACATTTCCAGTGTTCAGTACGAGCATCCAGTGTCGGATAGGAAAGCCATGGAACAGTAGAATAGACGCATCGTTATTGGGCCTTGTTAGATCAGCAACACAGTGTGGACCACAGCTCTTCTATTTTTAGCTTCCTAATTCCCTCTCGTGCCAACTTTTCTCTTTCTCTCAAGAGATGTGAATAGAACTGTAGCAATTATCATTTGATTTGATTTCTAGTACCTAGATTATTTATATTGATTAAATCAGTCCTATGACAATTTTGCCTATAAATCCCCCGCCCCATATTTACAAAGCAGCCCAGAAGCTTTTTTCCATGCATCAGCCCTATGAATTTTAGAAAGAATCCTGTACAGAACTTCACTGTCACCATGTTCAGAACACCCTACCAGATGATAGTTTATCGGTCATTTTAGGGAGTAACACCAACAGTGTCTTGCTGGAATCCTTGGGGTAATTTTCTTGCACAGCCTATTGTTTTCTCATTTGCTTGGGCACTTGATTTAATGGTATTTTCCTGTCTCCTTCATATTCAGATATAACTACGTGGCCATTTGTGCAGTGTAAGTCAATATTTTATATATATTTTATTTTATATTTTATATATATATAAAATATATATATATAATATATATATTTTATATATATATAAAATATTTTATATATATATAAAATATATATATATATATATAAAATATATATATATATATATTCAGTCTAGACCTTTTAGGAAATTGTTCCATATCTTGCAGGTTCTATTTTTCCCTTATACCTGATGGAATAAAATGATTCCAAGGCATTAGCTAGATTATTTCTAATCTGAAATGACCACACTGGACAAAAGATACAGGAACATGCCCTATGCAATGTTAGTTAGACTGTCTCAGTTACTCTTCTCTCTTTGCTAGGATGAATATCCAACATCCAAAATGAAGGAAGGAAAGGTTTGTTTAGCTCAAAGTTACTGGAGATTTCTGTCCATATTGGGCTGACTCTAAGGTAATGTTTGGATTTTGTAATGAATAAGTGGGTTTGGGGGTACAGTGTACGCACTCATCTCTGAAAGTTAATTTAATTTAATTTAATTTAATTTAGAAAAGAAGAACTCATACAATAACATCTTTTGTCTTAAAAGAAAAAGAAGCAACATGCATACCACGTGTTCACCTCCATAGCCCTAGAACATGCATTTTTAATCCAATAGAACTGAAATATTGATGAATACATTTCATCCAAGAGCTCACTAAATGATAACAGATATTTTCATATTAGGTTCTGAAATGCTAATTTCCTCTCTTGATAAAATATCAAAGGTAAATGAAATTAAGTAAATAAAATCATAAGTTCTTTAAAAAATTGCATAATACAATTTTATTCAAATGTCCCTATCATTGCTTAATTTAATTAGAAGAAATTTGTCAAGCAAGACAGTATTTTAACTATTTACATATATAAAACTCTGGTAGGGGCCAAAAAAGAATTTCACTGCTCTCAGAAAACTGAGTTTTCGAATTAATCTCCAAATCAAATCACCAGAGCTTCTCAATGGTTAGCTGAACTCCTTGAAAGGAGAGATTAATTGTTAACTTTGATGTAGATATTTAGTCAATGGTAAGGTCCTGCTTTAAAGTGATTATTCAAAATATTTACATTTAGTACTTTTACCAAAAATATTTATCTTCAAAATGAAAAAGTAATGTGTACTAATTTTTGAAACAACACAAAGTATATTTAAGCTTAAATCAAAATGTCCTCTCTATGTCATTCATATGTGTTAAAATAGCACATTTCTGCATTTTCTCTATTTTTATTTTAATATAAATAATGAAACATTGAAGTATGTTTTCATGTATCATGCATAAATATGAAATTGAACTAATCATGTAATGTTTTTTATTTATTGTCCTTTCAAATTTCTATATAGGTTATAAAGTGGGAATATATGTATATGTTTACATGTATGATATATTCTATATAATGGTACCTACATATATAAATACACTTGATATATAATAAATATGTATATTTATAAATTATATGATATTTATTAATATATATTATATGGTATACCTATGTAACCTTCTGGCACGTTTTTTCTCTTTTCCTTTCCAATTCTTACTATATAAAATTACAAACAATAAAGCTTTTCATGGTTATTTTATCAAAGTAAGAATATTTTCTATTCACTAAATTAAATTCCCGTTTACTAAATGAATAATTCCAACGTTATCTGTCAAACTTTTCAATGAACTGTCTCCTTTTTCACGTGAAACACTGTGACCTGAAAACCTCATGTTTTCCATATTCGCACTTCCATGGCATTGTTTTAAGATGTTTGCTATGCGAGCATATGCCTGCACCACCACTTTTCAAAGTGGAAAACATTCATCTACTAAGATCGTCCTTAAATTTCATTATATACATATACTTGACTAATGAGCATTGATCTCAGGGGATGCTGAGCTACGTCAATAAACTTACATTTAACAGGATCTCACTATATTGCCCAGACTGGATTTGAAAAATTCAATCCTCCTGACTCAGCCTGAAATTATACCTGTGCATTAATATAAGAATATTCCTTATTCTCATATATTCTGAATTATATGTAGTAAGATGTCTTGTCTGTCTGATTTCAATGAACATTTCCTTTTTGGGAAGTGGTTCTTTCTGAGACTAGATCTTGCTACACAGTGCAGGCTGGCTCTTAGTGAACTTTTAAAAATCATTTTTAATGCCCATGACCATAGATATATGAGAGAATATTTGTGTTCCTCGTAGAACAATAAGTATCTTAGAAAGGACAATAAACCTTAGATATGGTGCCATGGATACAATAATTTTTTTCAACACATAAGATAAAGTTATTTAACAATATGCTATTCAAGGTTTTGAGCAAGGGAAAAAGATTACAAAGAGTCCACAGCCTGCAAGAAAGTCACCTTTTCCATCCACAAGCTCTTGGGATAACTGAACTTGTTGGACTCAAGCCAGAGACCTGGATAACTTCTTGATATGCGGGATTCCCACAGTCATTTAGTCTTTTAATTCCATAAAATAATCTGATTGACACTACTTGCTTCGGATATCTCAAATACGGGGTGTACTCTCCACCTATTCCAAAGTACCACCACCTGTACTCTAGACATCATGCGATGAATATCTGACATTTGACTAACACATGGTTCAGACTATACGATCTTAGTCTTTTTTTTCCCCCTGTGGCCATTCAGTACACCCTGATAGTGGAGCTGGAACAGCATGTGGTTCCGGAGATCAAACTGTGGTCCATGCACTTGCCTAAGCTTGCCTAAGCAGGTGCTTTAGACTGCTGAGCTATCTCACCAGCCCTTGTATGATCTTACTCTTCACTAATGCTCCCACTTTCCTCAATGCCAGCGGAAATTTTCCATTCTTTCCTACAATAGAGGAATAATTCCAGACAAGTCTGATCCTTAACTCTCTCCCTTGGTTCCACTCTAAAGTTTTCTGTTTGCTTGCTGTAGCTCTATCAGCCTTATTTCCCTCTTGTACTTTCTGATTGAATGGATTAGGCTAAATTTCTCTATCATTGGTTCTTTTGTACTATGTCCACCATCTTTCACAGAATTTATTATGCTTCTAATGGTTTGCTTGTAAGAATATTCAATATTTAATAAGCATCTTCCTCAATATTGAGAATGAGGTCTCCATAGATGCTTGCCTTAACATGTTAGTGCTCCATTAGAGTTTGCTGAAATGAAGAATTGTTAAGCCTGGGTCTGTTCATTCTTTTGCCTTTGAGCTTTTGTCTGCCAGAAAGTCAAGTTGGTTGCTGAGTTAATCTTGTAAACTATTTGCCTTGGATTATGATGAACATAAACAAAACAGTGATATGAGACACAAGGAAATCCCTTATATTATTAGGAGTTACAAGTAAATTCAAACTGAGAAAAAAAGTTTTTAAATCGTAAACAGTGGAGAAGAATATATTGTGAAGACATGTTGTCAGCAGAAAAGGGCATCTACGTCAAATGGGGACTCATATGAAATGAAAATTCAGGAAAGAACTCTGATTGTATGGGGAACTCACATTCCTAGAAATATAGGCAGTGCAGCCAGATAGAAGTTTAGTGCTTAAATGGGAGCAGTTAAAGCAACTAAGGAGCAATTAAAGAAACAAAAACAACTTATTCATTAAGGCACAAGCATTTTTTCTGTTTTGAAACTTTTGTGTTATCCCAGTGTACATAAATAAAATTAGTTAGCTACATAAATAAAACTATTTCAGTATATTTTTATGAAAAGACTCCCAATTCTAGTGTACATTCTAAACCATATATGACCAGGTTTTTATAACATTAAGGACATATGCTGTTATTATATACAGGTATTTTTTTAGCCAAAAGAGCAATATTAAAGTTGCTGAATTTTTTTGCAGATAACTGTGTGTGTGTATGTGTGTGTGTGTGTGTGCGTGTGTGTGTGTGTGTGTGTGTGTGTGTGTGTGTGTGTGTGTGTGTTCAAGGATGCCAGGATAACTATTTTAAATAAGCGTTGAACATATTAATCAAAATTTGCTTAAAAACTATTATTACATATCTTGTGGTTAGTAATTTTGAGTTAGATTCCTATTGCTGCAGCCTCACATTTCTAACCATTATCAACCCTTTCTTAAAACATTTATACAGAGACATAAAATCTCACCTTAACTACTACATCTGCAGAAAAAAAAAGATAGAGACAGATTTGTAAGTAATAAAAGCATCTAAGGAGTCTTGACGTAATGATCCAACTCCATATTCTATACTTTGACTTTCCATTTAGTAAAATAATTCTAGTAATATGAAATTTTTGTCAGTAGCAGCAGCAACAGAACTGTCACAAATCATTTGGAGTGATAACTACCACATCTAAGAACAATACTATTAATGCATAGATTTCACAATTTACTTTGAAGTGGTGAGTGTAGTTTTACTGTATCTTAATAAAACATTTGTGAAACTGACTATAGCACCCATGTTTTAAGAATGAATATAAAACTATCAAAGAAGTAAAGTGATTTCCCCAGTTTTGCTCAACAAAGTAGTAGAAATATCTACTAGCAGAATGTGTCATAAACAGTTTATATGGAATTCCAGAGCTATTTATTCAAACAAATGGGAGTATTGGTCAGTGTCACTACAGAGACAAATGCCATAGGAATATTTCTGCTGCAATATTTTATCTATTCTTCAAAAAATCATAGGCTCTTTGCTTCTTTTCATCTTACTGAGCTTCATGATTTTTCGTATAATTTCTATTTTATTTTATTTTATTTGTTTTAGGGAAGGTTCTACAGGGTGTTCAGGGTCTCACTGCTCGATTGGACATAGTAATCTTCCAGTTTACAGTCTCCCAAGAGCTGGAATTACAGGCACGTGTCACCATGCCCAGTCTCAGTTGCTATCTCAGCGTGCCCTGGGAGCAGGACCGGCATGGCAGGCCCAGGCCAATTTTTATTTTGAAATACAGAAAACGATATTATTCTGGGACTTGGTATAGTATTACAATGAATTCTTTTTTTTCATTAAATGAAATCTCTGTAACAAACAATAGTCTCACTCCATCATGTAAAGGGTTATAGTATTGCCAATGACATGCTTTAAATCTGAAATTAGTAGGTGGGACTAGGTCTCAGCCTCTAAAGCAAATAAGCTATTTCAATCCTGAAGTAAACGCTTTGTCTAGTTAAGGTCAGTTATTAGTCGCCAGGCAACTTTGTGTCACATACTACCATCTTTGCAAAAGACAGTTCTGCTGTGAAAGAGAAAAAAAAATATGTGTATACACAAAATAGGCAGGATAGATATGTAACTACCTTCTCTTACTTTTTTGGGAAGGACTTGTACCAACATTGTCTAGACAAAATATCATGTCTGCATCTGTGCTCTGAATAACTATGAAGATAATAAAACCCAATGTATTAATTATTGTAACTGCCCTACTAACCTGTTTTGAAACTGTTTCATTGCTATTTTATCTTTTTTCTCATTAAAATGAGTAAAAAATGAAGAAAATTAAAATAAATAAATAAATCTGAAATTAAGTAATTATTCCTCTTGGGTAGCAATGAATCATTCTTACAGTAGAGATCAATCTTCCAATATTAAACATAGATTCCCTTTTCTCTATTTCACTAGCTGACTTCTGTTCTTATTTTTTAGCTCTATGTTAATCATAAGTAAAATAAACTGGTATATAAATATTGCTTTGTCTCACTGATTTAGTTCTTAAATTTTAAAAATACAAAACAACTTTTGATCCTAATGAGCCAGAATCAGTATTGAAGTAGTCACTCTTCTTTTAGTAAACTAAATATTATCTAGTAAGCTATGTGTGAATTGCTTTAAATCAAGAATCTTGGGCTGGCAAGACAGCTCAGCAGTCTAAAGTACCTACTTTGGCAAGCTTAGGCAAGCACCACAGCATCACATACAGCACCTGCTGGCAAGAGAGAAAGAAAGAAAGAAAGAAAGAAAGAAAGAAAGAAAGAAAGAGAAAAGGAAAGATGAAAAGAAGAAAAGAAACGAAAAGAAAAGAGAAAAAGAATTTCCTCCAAAGGCCTCACGAGGTGTTAGGAAGGGCTTTTAGAAGGCGGATGAATCATGGGGATAATGTAGGTGAATTGCTGTTAGGAGCTGGAATCTGTTCACAGGAGCTGAGTTAAAAGGGTTATTACTTGCAAGGGTATATTTTTCTTCCCAGTTGCTCCTTTCTCTCTCTCTACCCCTTAGTCGCCATGGTGTGAGCAGTTTTTCCCCTTACGCACCTCTGCCATGCCCCTCCTGAGATGAAGCTGGTAAATCAGGGACAGTAACAGAGAACCAAAATAAAACATCTGTCCCTAAAGCTGCAGGTTTCAGGCATTGTACCTCAGCAAGGAGAAGAGTAACTGAGATAGCATGCCAGTGTGACTTGGTAAAAGAGAGTCTCAGGTTTCTTGTAAGGTCACGAAGGTCATCACATGTAGAGAACTGAATTTTAGAATGACTTGATCATAGATCAGTCAGACGTCCTACCTCATTATGATGGCTGAATGGTGTTGAACAAACTACAAGAATTACTGAGAATTTAGGTTTTGTTTTTTTAAGCTGTAAGTGGTATAAAAATCCTACTCTTAGTTTTGAGTATCAAATAAAATACTAAATATCATTCTATCCATAATATTTCTATATTCAGGTAACTAATTACTAAATAATATTACAATATAAATTTAAGTGTATTTTTTTGGTTCACTCTACAAAATGACTTCTCTGACATAAGTAATAGGAAATTTAATATTGTGATCAACTTTTTGAAAAAAATGTTTTCTTGGAATTGCTATTTTTATCCACTATAAAATCTGATATTTGTTTTCATTTGTGGTATCTTTTCTAAACTCTGTATTTTTCTAAAATTGCTGTAAGTTATGGAGAGCTTTGCCAGGGCAGAGAAGTTATTTTTGCTGATTAAAGCAATTTCCTTTAAAATAAATAAACTCTGTGGCAGTCCAAGAGTTCTCTTTGTACACATTTAGAAAGAGCTCACAGAGTGGTTACTTGAAAAGATTTGGGAGCAAAAAAAAAAAAAAAAATGTAAACAAAATTTCCACGGCTTGCAATGGATGCGGAAGAAATGGGCAAGAGAGTTCACGCCTGCTTTTTAAGGTGAATGCTACCTCAGGATGGCTTAAAGTGACTGACACATGTGGCCACTTGGGCCCTCAGTAAATAAATGTGTGTCATGGAGGTGTCACACTGAAATAAACATGGCAGGGAACACCTGTGAATGCTTTGTTGTTGCTCAATGTCTTCCTCCTGCCTTTCCTCTAATAAAACACAGCTATTCATCTGAGGCGGAACTAAAACAAGCTGAGTTTACTTCAGCACATGATCCACACGATCCCGAATCCGTAGCCAAAATCCCTATCGTACACAACTCCCAAGTACAAGTTTGGAAACACAAGCCATGCTTAGACAATCACAATTTTTTCCTGTATCAATATATGCACTCAACTGTGCACGTGCGTGCACACACACACACACACACACACAGGTGGACACACTTGCACACAGACACACACTCTCACATACAGAGAAACTGCACCCCTCTTTCCTTTGGCTATCACCATCATCTTCAATCCGTCAGGCTCTCAGAGAAGTTCCCCTGCAATAACTGGAATGAAGCTAACAGAAAAAAATCACATTGTAGGTACTTGAATTATCAAAACAGCCCAGTAAAGATAAAGATTTCTCCAAATATAGCTTCTCTAACAACAATGGAACACCTATTTCTGACAAAACAAAACAAAAAGGGGGATATTAAGGAAGGAACATTTTGTAGTGAAATATATATATGTATGTATATATATAGGTATATATATGTATACATATATATGTATATATGTATACTTATAAGTATACATATATACATATATATATATATATATATATATATATATATATATATATACACAAAATAATTAGGATAGATACACAGCTACTTTCTATTAGTTCAATGAGAAGCAAAGTCTGTACTAATACAGTCTAGACAAGATACCATGTCTGCATCTTGTTCTCTGAATAACTATTAAGACAACAATATACAACGTATTAACTATTGTAGCTGTCCTGCTAACCTCTTCTGAAACTGTTTTGCTGCTATTCTTTTCTCATTAAAATGAATAAACAAGCCGGGCGTGGTGGCTCACGCCTGTAATCCCAGCACTTGGGAGGCTGAGGCAGGAGGATTGGTGCAAGTTCGAGACCAGCCTGGGCTACAAAAGTGAGCGCAGGACCAGCCTCAACTGCATAGCGAGACCCTGTCTCAAAAAGACAAAAAAAAAAAAAATAAATAAATAAAATAAAATAAAATGAATAAACAATTTTCAAAAAGAAACAAAAACAATTGTTTGGGGATTCAGAGGTGGTGCTCCTGTAAGGTGATTAGGTGGCCAGGGCACAGCATTCTTCCACTGGAGATCTCATACGTGAATGTGCCATCAGGAGGCAGCATTGGTCAGAAGAGGCTGCTTCTTGGTCAGAAGGTGCATCCTTGACCCGGGCTCACTTCTCTGCCACAGACTGAGCAAATGTCTTCCACCTGCCTTCCAGGATATTGTTCTCCCTTGGGCCCAGCCAATGCTGGACTACACAAGACAGAATAAACCTCTTCCCCTTTATGTTGTGAGCCCTGAGTATTTCACCCAAGCAGCTGGAAAGTGATTAATATATTAGCTATACGGATATCTTAAAAGAAAGTCTAGGTAGCATGGGGCAACCCAAGGATAAACAAAAGGAAATTGTGTACCTGGAGTAGAGAAAAAAGAAAGACTAGTAAATGTTAATGTCAGACAGTCTGCTGGGGAGCAGACAATAGTTCAGGTAGTACATCACACGATCAGCGCATCACACTATCCATCTGAAGAGGAGAGACCAAATGATTATGTCAATAGATTCAGAAAATACCCTGACAACATTCATCACTCATTCTTGATGAAAACTCTCCAAAAGACAAATAAATGCCGTCAGCTTTATGAGGAACATTTTTAAAACTCATATATTTTTTCAGCTTCTTTGTTTTTAGTGAAATACAAGTCATGTGCAAGGTAGGAACCTGATTTTAAAGATACTGTGCAACTTCTTTACAGGAATTCAACTGAGTTTAGTGTGAATTACATAAGTTTTTGAATGAATCCATACAAAACACAGTGAATTGAACGGTAGATGGCACAACATTATTAAGAAGCAGCATTATATTTAGAAAACAACTTCCAACTAATGAATGATATCTAAACCCTCTAATTTGGCCTAGTGCTTAAATTTGTGTGTGTGTGTGTGTGTGTGTGTGTGTGTGTGTGTGTGTGTCTGTGTATGTTGATAGAAAAAGTAACAAAATAAGTTGTAAGCAACACAACTAAGAAACAAACTATGAATCCCATCAAAATCATTGAAGAGAAAGATCATTTAAACTATGAAAAAGGATCTGTTTCTCATCAGATACAATAAATCAGAATGCTCATAAATATTTCAGTATAGAGTAACTGAAAGTTTAGAACAGAACCTATTAACATATTTTTTTCTTACTTAGATACAATGTCTAAATTTATTATATACCAAAATGTGTTCTTTTTTCCTTACAAGCTATATCATCTTGATAAAGTACTTCCCAGATCTCATTTTCATCATGCCACTTGATTAAAGGAAGCACTACCAGAGCGATGAGTTAAGACTGTGAGCTATGAAGACAACATCCTTGGGATTAAATCCCAGTGTAGCTATTTGCTAGTTTGGATGCCACTTTATCTTGCCTAATGTGAGATTAAAATCAGTACCAATCTCACAGGGCTGTTGTGATGACAAATTAAATAGTTTACATGGAAGTGCTTGTAAGGTACTTGGAAAAGAGTAAGAATTTAAAAAATGTGGGCTGTCATTGTTTGGGGAAAATGTATTGCATCACACTGATAGTGATAAGAAAGCAACAGCAGAAGAAGTAATACATTATTCCTTATAGTCACAACTGCTTTGATTCAGTAACCCTGCATCTAGTTATTGCAACAAAAAGAGATGGAGATCATTGTATGAATATGTAGCAGTAGTACACATATGCTGGTACTAATGACAATGAAGTTGAGATCATTAACACTGGTCAAGAGCAAGATGTAAGTAGTTTCTAGAGTTTCTTACTTATCTTAAAATTTGACAACTAAGGCTGGGAGATAGCTCAGCAGTCTAAGTGCCTGCCTGGCAAACACAAGGATGCAGGTTCTATCACTGGTACCACATATCATGCCAAGTGTGCCAAACAAGCCAGCAAAACTGGGTCTGGTGGCACATACCTATAATCCCAGCACAGGGTATCCTGAGACAGGAAGATCGCCATGAATTGGAGCTGCACAGTGAGACCTCATACCAAATATATAAATTAAAAAATAAAAAATGGCAGCTAAACGTTATATTTTATTAGGCTTCAAATGTCACTAAAATCTATGCAAAATATTTGAACTTTTCATGCAGAATCTAAGCTCCTCTAATTATACTTCCACATGGAAAATATTATTTCTGTGTTGCAATTTTTGTAATATAAAGTTTCTTAAGAACAGAATAAATTGGTACCTCAGAGTTATTTTAAAGTTGGCAATTTTTTTATCCTTGCATGAATAATATATTTCAACTTGAAAATTTGTAATGAATTACACTGACACCATAGTATTAACATCTTAGCACATCTCAGTCTTGCATGAGCATGACCTGTGTTATGAAAGCCCATTCATTCTCATATTTTTGCTACCCTGGGAAATTTGCTCATATTTTACATAAAGAATATGACCAAATATTTTATGAATGTTAACTTACTCATGAAGAAAGAGACACAGTCTTCTCCTGAATTATCCAGGCCAGCTTCCAGTGGTGATGGGACTTCCTCAGAATGTCCCTCCCACTCTACATTTATTTTCCCGTCAAGTTGATATTTCAGTGCCACCATATATTACTATCATAATAAAACTTGGTGGCCAACAACAGGATACACATGTCTGTTAATGATGTACCTTCATTGTTCTCTGTATTGGTTAAACTTCATTTGTCAACTTGTTCATTGAGTACAGTGTGTTTTTTGGAAAAAAGCATACTTTCATCACATTTAGTAAGATCAAATCCTTTTGTGAACCAGCCAAGGTAAGATAGAAATGGAGTGGCACGTGTGCCAAAGGGAGGACATTTACCTTCAGGCTCCGAGTGTGAAGAAATTTGATGTGCGCACTCATGTCACTCTCTTCATTTCCACATTTTAAGTGATTTTTCTGGCACTCGATAAATCTTCAACAAATTATGCTGAATTGACGACAATGTCAAAAAATATCAGATACCGTTCAGGGCATATGAAATTATTCCCAGCTAGAATTAGAACCGCATTGAGAAGCCCTGATGTAGACTTTGAAAATGAATATCATTCATATGGCAGTTTTTTAAATTTAGTCTATTAATTAAGTCTATTCAGTGTAGTCTCTCATATACATTATGAAGCCATATACAATAGTTTAAAAGTCAATTTTGCCCTCTGTAGTACTTAGGACATCGTCCATGTTGTTGAATTTAGAAGTTACGTTGGCTGCCTTGCATAAGGCTCAGATTTGGCGTTGCAAGAGAGGCACAGCACATTCTGCCTCAGACAGATCAAATGTGCTCATGTAAGAGTCACAAATACAATGTCTTTTTGGCACAGATATACAGAGAATTAATTTCAAAACAATATGAACAATGTGTGTGTGTGTGTGTGTGTGTGTGTGTGTGTGTGTGTGTGTTAGAGACAGTGTTTCACCCATGTGTCCATTTACAAAGGTCTGTCCTGTGTAGACTCATGCACAGGTGTCTTGGGATCACCTCCCTAGGGATCCTTCTCTTCAAAAGTCAGGTCGAGTTGCTCAGAAGCCTCTTTGTCACTCATGTTCTACTCTCCTTCTCTCACTCGAAGGGGATGTTTCAATCCCTGGTTCTTCTTTGAGGGCAAATTCCAGCACTTCCGTTCCTGGGATCCTGCACTTCATGTTCCTATTCCTGGAGAAGGCACCTCTTCTGATAATCACAGGTCTCTATGAGGACCTCCCAAACCTACTGACCATGCTTTTCTTGAGAAAGCAGTCTGCTAAGATTAATATGAATTTTCCCCTGAGCAACCACAGCTCAACCACACGTTGATGAAAGGGCAATTATTCTGTTAGTTGAAATGTATTCCGTGACCTAGAGGCAACAAAGATAATTAGCATTTGTCATACAAGTTGTTTCTCTGCTACTCTAAAAGACTAGCAAGGGTTTTGCTGAAGAAGGACTTACTATTCTGCCAAGATTGATTGGAAAATAATGAAATGTTCTGTATTTCCAATTCATTCCATTTCAAATACATCTCCATTCAAAAATATGTTGACACTGAGCATACTGAACCACCCAGAATTACAGAGGATCTTAAAAGTAGTGATTCTTCATGACTAAAGAACAAGAAAACATGAGACCTAGGTTGCGCCCATAAGTAAGGTTCGATAACCAAAGGTATTAGTGTCGAGCAAAGAAGTTTGAATACTAGCATTTCAGCATCATCTAGAGCGAGCACCATTGTCTATAAGATGTACTAATCAGGAAACTCAGGTTTTCAGAATGAACTTCTAGAAAAATACTGTGGAAGGTTGTCTGTTTCCTTAAAACAACTGGTAGGTCAGATCAGTGACAGAAGTTATAAAAGGGAAGATTCTACCTAGCCAGCCCTGCTCCACCCTATGGCAAATGTCTGCAAAGTGTGGAGACTCTAGAAAAAAGGCCAGAATTGACACCATAAATGGCTTGCAAATCAGCAAAACTTTGCATTACTTTCACAGAAAACTCTGACTTCCCGGTAAAAAAGGACAAAAATATCCGTTCCCCAAAACTGTTATAAGGATAAAGTAAAGAGAAATTTCTCTTTCTTCTTTTCCAATTACTCTCACAGTATACATCTTTTAAAAATACAGCAAGCTTAAAAGAAATCTAAAAGCTCAGTTGGCACATAAAGGCATTTTAGCTGCTTAAATCCAAGTCCAATCTCTCCCTATAATTTTTGTTTGTTTGTTTCTAGTTACTGTCACATTAGAACTCAAAGCTTCCCTACAGCTATTATATATTGTACAGCTCTTTCCCTGGGGGAATTTCCTTCAAGCAATTACAGACATTTTAATATGCTTTTAGTTTGTACAATGTGTTTCATGCAAGTCACATTTCAAAAAGCTATGCAGAGTTAAGTAATTCACTCAGAGAATTCAATAACACATGAAGGGAATGGAAAGAAGAAATTAGAAGGTATTGGCTAGACAGAGCATTAAAAACCTGGGTTGTTAATAAAAGAATTAACTCTGGTGCAGCAAAAAAATTAATAATGATGAAATCAACTACTCAGAATATGCAAAGCATTGGAGATGTGAGACATCATCATAAGTTTAATATTCCTTATCTGGATAACAACAGGGCAAAATAAGTTAAAGCAAAACACCATGAATATCAAAATAAAAGGAAATACATCAGTGGTGGAAATGAAGGAGTCAGTTAAGGATACAACAGAAATGCCTTTATCCATATTTTTGAATATTGGATGCTGTAAGACTTTTAGAAGTAATAAATACTTGCTTCCCCAGATAAAACTATGTAGGAGAGAAACCATTCCTGAACCAGATTGTGATGCAGACGTTTTTCATGGAAGGGTAGATTTGGGCTCAAAAGTCAGCTCAGGTGTCCTAATTCCACAGTATATTGCTTGTTTACCTTCAGAAAAGGGACTCAGCCTTGCGTTTCATATTTTATTCACACAATGCTGCTCAAGGTAAATGGGCAAAAAACAAAAGTAAAGCACTTGTAGTCTGGAATAATCATGAACAAATATTAATTGTAGGATGCTCCCAGATCCTCCTCTCGTTTCTTCCATTAGGGTTGGGTATTCTCTACTCATTTCTGTTTATACTTATGCAGCTGACGGATAGTTGTAAAACTCTTACATTATTCTGAGGACTCTTTCTGTGCTTCAAATAATTCGGAACAAAAGAGGTATAGTTCCCCCACAACCTAATGAGCAAGAAAGACATTAAAGATGTAAAGAAATGAATCACAATCCCAGTGTGGAGTTTAATCATTATGAAAAGAAAACAAAAGCTAATGCAAACAACAACAACAACAACAATAATAATAACAATAATAATAATAATAATAATAATAATAATGGCCAACCTTAGTGTTAGAATGCAAACCTCCCCCTTTTCTGTGGTTACACGGAAGAAGAAACTGGAATGACTACCAGGAGCCAATCAGATGGTGAAGCTGAGGATATGTAAGGAGGCCTAAGTGGATGAGGGAAGAGAGGGGAAAACATAAGAAGAGAGCCACTGCAATACCTGGGATTTCTGACATTTCACTCAGAATAAGTGGAACACTAAGTAGGAATCAGCAGCAAATGATATTGCCCAATCATAGATCTAAATAGTTCTAGGACATAACCATGATTTATGATGAACATTTTGCTATGATTCCTTTCAAGAAGTCTAAAGAAGCCAGGCGTGGTGGCACACGCCTGTAATCCCCTCACTTGGGAGGCTGAGGCAGGAGGATCTATGAGAGTTCGAGACCAGCCTGGACTACAAACTGAGCTCAAGGCTGGCCTGAACTGTATAGTGAGACCCTGTCTCAAAAAGATAAAAAAAAAAAAAAGAAGTCAAAAGAAAGGAAAAAAAAATAAAGAAAGGAAAAATATCAAGTTAAATGATGCCTCCCCCCAATGAAAGCTATGTTGGAATTTATCCCCTCATGTAACTGTTTTTCTGGAGATAGACTTAATTATAGAGGAGACTATGGTTCAGTGAGGGCCTAGAGTTGGTGACCTAGTCTATAGTATTGGTCTCCTCGTGAGAAAATGAACAAAGAATAGAAATCTCAGTGTCCCCACCACTCACAGTGGAAAGGCTGCATGGGAAGGGATCTCAGAGAGGTCTACTAGGAGCTGACCCTCCAGCACCCTGCCCTTGAGCTTCTGTCATCCAACAGTGTGAGGGAATAGGCTCTGTTCTTTGCTCTCCTCCAATCTGGGTGTTTTTGTTATGACAGCACAAGTGGAGCTGCTAGTGGGACTGCTGGGGCTTAGTTTTCATATGATTTAAAAATCAATACACCATAGCTGTGACGCAGTGGCTTTGTTACTCCTTGCACGTGTTAGCACCACTGACAGTAGGCCTAATGAGAGTAACTTTGCAGGGAAATATACAGCAGATCATGGCATGAACTTCTGCTGGGTGTCTTCCCATGGGCACCCCTTCTGTGTCTTCGTCGGAGCCAATGGGGCATGAACTTCACTTCTTCCCTCTGACTCACATTCTCAAGTATTTCCAGAAAAGTTTATTGTAAAGATTTGTCAACTCCATTCTAGAGACAGAGAAGCTGAAGCCGAAGCTGAGGAGCAAAATGTCCAAGATCCCGGGGCCAATGAGGAGCACAAGGCTCTCACTTGCTTGTCTTCCCTTCCCAGTCTGTGTGGGATAGCTCGAAGATGTGTGACACGAGGTCACACTTCAGGCTATGAAATGAAATTGTTTTGCAGGGTTTCTCCCTCATAATAGAAAAATACACACCTTTCCATTAGATTCCAAATAATGACCAGATCAGAGTGATCTCAGGGAAGACTACACACCCATCTGTTAGTTTAAATTTATCTTAGGATAATCAGAGAAAGTAGATTTGTATCTGAGAAGAAAGGAGGCAGGTAAAACGATTCATGCTTTGTTGAGCCTACCACATGCTGCCTTTTCCAAATGTGGAAACGTAGGCCAGAAATTTCATATGGCTCCGCCAGGATCAGATAGCTACATAACAACATTGCACTTACGCACATATGTCTTAGAGGAGAGGAATCTCAGTGTGGAAAAAGAGGAAAGTTTTTAAATTAGAATCATGAAAAATATTTCCTGAATAAATCCCAACAAAGAAAAATCTGCCTAGAGCTATCTATGCAACTCACAAAGTGCTTAATGTGAGGGAAACTAGGACCAAATAAGCAATTTACTCCAAGCCCAAATATGAAACTTACTGAATTACAGGAATAATCACCCTAGGTGTTCTGCAGATACATCCTCAGACTTTCTTTCCCTACCCTCAGTGTCTGCCTACTCTCTATGAGGTGTTTGTTCCACTGAGAACTAAATTGACTGTTTGTTCTTGCAAATCTCATTTCATGAATAGTTGTACATAAGGTTTGCCTCGATTTAAAGTGCATGGCCTCTACACTTCCCTGTACATTCCAGTTCTTTCCAAAATCGCAATCACATTCTTCTGGCAGGATGTGTTTACTTATACACTCCTCTTGCTTATTGTCCATTTTCTATTTTGGCCAATGCACAGGCAGCGCCTCTGTTATTACCTCTTTATTTGCGAGCTGAAACACTGAAAGTGAATTTACTGCTCAGCTGGCCATGAATCCCCCTGGGTAGGAAAGAAAAAAAAAAATCTGCTTACCCAGAAACTGTCTGACTGCCAGCAGCCTCTAGGGATAATTCCTACACTTTTTCTTCAAAGAGAAAACGGGGCAGGAAGAAGGGAGGAAAACCAATGGGCTTCTGCTCTTAAAAATTATACCGAGTCTTCAACATTATACAGTTTTGTTTGTCCTGCTTCCTGGGGAAAATCTGACCTCACAGAACCTAAGCCTTCACCTTTTCTGAACTCTAAACTCAACCACTGTGTGATTCTCTACAGGGGAGCTTCAGTTGGGGGGATGTAATTTAGTGTTCCACAGCAGGAAAGAAACTTAACCAACTCTCTGTGTCAACAAGGCAGCCTCCTAACAAAGAATTCAGTCAATCAACTGGTCAAAAGTTCTGCCATCAAAAGAAAGAAAAAATTAATTAAATATATTCTGTGTGCATGCGTGTGTGTTCATTACATTTCACTTGATCAAATTTTTCCTAATTACCCATTGTTAGCTTGATAATTTGACATCCAGTGCTTTGATTAGATCAGAAAAAGAGAAAGAACATTGAACTGTTCATGTGGGGTAGGCCATAAGCTAGGATGTTTCTGTGTAAAATAAAACCAAGAGGACAATATTCCCTGGAAATGCATGAAGACCTTTACCTGCCTACAGAAGGTTTATTTTCTAAACACTTTGGGTTTTAACCTGCATCAGGGTAAAAATCTTAAAGGAATCACAAGTAAATACATTATTATAACTGTTACCTATTACTCATGCATCATTTTTCTATAGAAACTAAAACTTAATCAGCTTGGATTGGATGGCCTGAAAGTATTTACTCTAGATCGGTGACTCTTTGGCTGTGCTGACTTTGCACACAGATTTGCCCTTCCTCCATCCCCAATGGAAAGTGTGGTGATATCTGGATTTCCAGTCTCACCACTCTGAGAATGCACTGGTTTCTGATGGAGAAGCCCAGACCAGCTGGTCAAAACCTAGCTAGCACTGCAGTGGACAGCACTAACCACAGAAGCGTCCAGCTCCAAGTCCCAGTAGTATCTAGGCTGAGAAAGCTGCTTTAGACATTTTCTCCTAATTTAGATTCATCCAACATACACTTAAGAGCTACATGCACTAGGCATTTTGCTATGATATAAGGAAATGAAACAAAATCTAAGACCAACTCTTGAACTCGAAGGTTTCACAATCAACTCAGAAGAAATAATAGAGGCAGTTTATAATCGTTAGATTAGGAAGTCCAGGCAAAGTACTAGAAAATGGAAATGCGAAAATTGAAGCAGACACAGTTCTGATCTCATGGCAACTACAGTTTGGTAGAAAGGTAGGTCTAAAAAGTGTGTCTCACTGCCAAGGTGTGGACTCATGCAGTACTGCTTAAGGTGAGGTTGAGAAGAGGTTGCCCTGAGAAATTAACATCTTGTAGTAAGTTTTTTTTAAGGGAGAGACAGAACTCCCAAGTTATAGCAGCCCAAGGAATGAGAGAATTTCAGGTAGGGTAGATTAAACTATGAAGGCAGAAGCCAGCCTGCCATTGCAGCCGAGAGTATTGCTAATCCAGACTCATTTTAGAGGAATCAGTATCAAAGGTGGGACTAAAAGTTAGGGTACCAGGACAGGGGTGGGGGGAAAAACCCATAGGAAGTATTATAGGCCACGACAAGGGTGCTGGCAGAGGCAGGGCTGTCGGCACAGTGGCCAGGCACTCTAATGTCAGCCCAGGGAGGGGACAAGGGCATGAAGGAACCCAGTCTTCCACTTGCTCATGTTTCTTGCGTCCCGTCCAAATATACGAATGGTTTAGAATGACTTTCTACTTCCTCTCAGCATATGTGCTGGATTCTGAACAGACTCTTGTAAGAACATCAAGGAGCCTTTTACCCAAAGCCCAGGTAGACTTGGTCCCAGCAGGCTTCTAAATTTGATCGATGAAATGGGATCTTAGCAAGTCCTTTTCCAAAGTCTTCCGCCCTGCCTTTTGCTTCCCTCCTATCCGTGCCTCCTCCCCTTCTAGCTCTATTGCAGTGAAAAGTCCCAATTCCCTTTAGGCTTCAGGTTTTTACACCTTCCCTTAATTCCGGGCTTTTCAGAGCCCAGTTCCTTTTTGATTACTGGTGTTCTTGCAACACTCTGGCAAATCACTCAGCACCTCCCACACACAGCCAGGCTTCTCAAACAATAGGGGCGCGTGAAATTCAATTCACAACACCGCAGTTGACACATTCCGAGTGCACCGAAGAGATAAGGCCTCCAATTAATGATGTCCCTGTGCGATTCCTTTCC
The DNA here is from genome assembly GCA_004027025.1 of Myocastor coypus. Lineage (NCBI taxonomy): Eukaryota > Metazoa > Chordata > Mammalia > Rodentia > Myocastoridae > Myocastor > Myocastor coypus. The sequence goes on from PVJA010000480.1 coordinate 90,410, forward strand.
CTCCACAACCCTATTTTGCTTTTGAACCTTCTCTGTTACCCATTCCCCTCACCTGCTCATGGGGTGAGTGCTTTTAAATGGATTCAGTGGGGGCTAAACCTGGGGGCTGGGTAGTTGGATCCTCAGGGAGATGGCTCTGGTGAAATCTGTGACTTGTCCGTCATGATCACCTTTCAGCAGGAACTTTCCTCACTGCCGTGCCACAGCTGCCTGAAGCCTTGTACCTTGAACTTGTGACTGGCTTGTGAATGTTTCTTTTCATTCTTTGTATTCTCCTTTAAGAGAGCATCTGTCCTGAGGAGAATGGAATCATTAATTTCAATTTGAATGCCTCCTACAAGTCCCTGTCCTGCAGCAGGACTAGCTGGTGTGATTGCTGACCTCCCTGTGACAACACAAGCGAGGATGTCAACTATTATATCTTATTAATCTCTCTCCACTTCATGGGCTCCGTGTGTGGCACCAAGTAGGAATTCAGTAAATATTTATTATGTAGCTCTATGGATGAATATTTAATGACACCATTAAACTTAAGAATCCCTTCCAACAAGAAATTAACAGACAAAAAGTATATCTTAAAAAAATACAGAACGTAGATTGCTTGAGACAGCACCAGTGACTACAGGCTTACATTCTCTAAATCCCGATGCACACGAGTAATGGGTGGTCCTTTCGGTCCTTCAAGAAATATTTGTGTAAACAAGAAAAGTGAGCTCTAGCGTCAGAAAGCCTGGGCATACTGCCTGGACTCAAGCTTATTTTTATGGTTTCTATGTTGAGAATGAACTTCTCTGAGTTTCCTGGCACCATGACCTCTGCCTCTGTTGAAGGAGAATGATTACAGCTCCTGCCTCAGGTGAAGCGCAGTGGCTCATGGGAGATCAGCATCAGAAAACAATTGACAAACTGGAAAATTAGACAGGGTTACTGCACAAAGCGCCGTGGATGGACACGTGAAGATGGACTGGAGAGATTCGCTCAGCTGATGAGCGAACAGAGTAAGACCCGAAAATTGGAACTAGATCTCCAGGGTTGCATTTTTGTTGTTGTTGTTGTTGTTGTTTTGTTTTTTTCAGCATTTAGAAAAGATAGAGAATGGCTAATTTTAATGATCTACAGGAGATAAGGCATTGATAAATGGCAAATCCCAGCATCCTTGAGTTAATATGTATTTGAGTTTATGTGTCCTAAACTGACTTGCACTGTCTGCTTGCTTCTGCAGTTTGGAGGGGCGTTCGCTCTCCTGGAAGGGCCTGGGCCTCTGTAGAATGAATCAGGTGGTAGTAATGTGCCCTTAGAAGCAGAGCACGAAAGGTCGCCTTCTCACTAATTTCTGTGGATTGGCGGGTTTTTGTTTTCGTTTTCATAATACTGTGTTTATCCTCAAGAAACAGTTGTCTCCTAAACTTGCTATGAATGGAATGGAATCAGGTTTTTCTGTAAAAAGTGTCTTCATTTCCTGTCAAATAAACTGCTAGATAGTCACAAGGGGGAGCTGATACATTATATAAATGAGTTGTGCTTTTTGCAAAAATGCACTTTACAGTGGCTAGAAGGCCACATGGCAACCATTTAGAACAGTTCAATCCAAGCAATCATTCCTCTTTAACACTTGATGGTGCATTTTTGGTTACTCAGTGTCTATGTAGGAGGGTGGTGTGTGTGTGTGTGTGTGTGTGTGTGTGTGTGTGTGTGTGTGTGCATTCAGTGAGCCCAAAGATAACGGAGCCCACATGGGTTCTGTCCTCCAAAGCAGGGACTTCCCATCCTGACAGAGTATAGACTGACAATATATGGCTTCTGAGCCCCAAATAAATCCCTGTATAATTTTTTAACATAGAAAAGACTGAATCAAATTCTCAAAAGTTAAGGGAAGTCAAAGAACCTAACAAACTCAGAGAATTTATAAAACGTACAATTAATCTGATTTCCTCAAGATTTCTAAATTTCCCAAGCTAAAGAGATTCCAGAGCTTCTTTGGTATCCTCACATCCTGCATTTACAAATTAAAGGAGCCTATGCATACTCTGGGCCTCCCTGGACACTCACCAAGGTTTCCATCTTCAAGGTCCCTCAGGTAGTATCTTCTTGTTGACCATACCTTTGCAGCTAGATCTCCAATATTTTGGTGTCCAAAAATCTGTCTTTATTAATCCTCTGTTATTCATCTATATATTTATACTCACCACTGTCTCTGTCTTTATAGATAGCAGAGTGATACAAGATTCAAACAGTCAGGAGGATACAGAGGGAGTAAACTGTACAAGGTGTGACAGATAAGTGTGGCTGTTTAAATTTCAATTTTTATTTCATAGCAAAAGACACATGGACATTGATCCTCTTCAGAATGGTCCTCCTTGTCTGCCGCAAACACTTCTCCTCTTCATTGTCGCTGTCTCAAGCAATTCTGGAAGTCTTACTTTGTAAGTGTCTCTAGTTGTGTTGTGTTCTCCTCAGTGCTCTGAATCATTGCAAAACCTTTGTCTTTCATGATTGTTTTTGACTGGAGAAGAAGGTGCAAAATGTTGCATCATTTGACCATGGTGAATGCAAGCACAGCATGTTTTCCTTTGGATGGCATGCAGCAGGAGCACTCCTTGTGTTTCGTTGTTGTTGTTTTATATTTTGTCTTTTTGGAGACAAGGTCTCACCGTGCATTTCAGGCTGGCCTTGAGCTCACTTTTGTAGCCCAGGCTGATCTTGAACTCGCACTGGTCCTCCTGCCTCAGCCTCCCAAGTGCTGGGATTATAGTAGTGTACCACCACAGTCTGGCAACGCTGTGTTTTCATTCATGCCTCATAAAGAGATTTACAAAAGAGGACTTCCAGAACTGCCCCAGACTGTAGTAAAAATGAAAGGATGAGTGTTTTCCAAAAGGGATTAATGACAAGGCCTTTTATTTTAATACTTTTCATTCAAACTTTATATTTTGATTATATCTAATATATTCATGAGAACATTTCTGAATTCTCCCCTACTTTTGAGCACAAGCTAGGATGTGGCCTTCTTTAGGGTTCTAATTAAGAGATCTGTCTTCCTTTCTTCAGTGCAACAAAATATCTGCATTTTTTTTTTCCTCTAAGGCAATTGTGCTGATTGGATTCTATTACAGTAATTTGTCTATTTGCTGTCTTTCCATGAGTAGATCGTAAATTTGCAGCTTGGGTAATAGGGCATAGATTAGTCTATCTTTTTTCTTCACATAACCAAGCACTATGTGTTCTCCAAGTCAGCAGCACAGAGTGAGGTGGAGGGGGCAGTGCAATATCCTGAGAAGACTACGCTGTTGGAGTTAAAAATGCCCCATGCACCCAAGCATAGCTGAAGAGTTTCTGCATGTCTATGGCCTGCCCCTATCACAACAGTGCTGCGCTTTACTATTACAAAAGAACGTAGCATCAGGGGAACTCTGGAACTAATTTGCCTGAGTTCACGATTCCAGATAGCAGTTCACCGAAACTTCATCACTGCAACCGCAGCCTAATAAAATAATGAAAAGGAAAGAAAGAATTAATGTCAACTACAGGAGAATGTGAAGAAGTCTGTCACTTCAGATGAGCGATGCCATCATTAACCTTTAAGGTCACATCAGCTATTATTGAAGTGTCACATATCACTGTGTCAAGATTAAATTAGACAAACTATTACCTCATTATTATGCTAACAAAGCTCAAGCTTATTTTAATTAATACTCTACAGACTGGGGACTTCTTGGCCAGTTTACTAATAGTGCACAGATTTGAACTATTTAGATGTAATGTATGAGATCAATTTACCAGTTGGAAAAGATTATCTGAACCTACTTTCCATTATAGCAAAGTCATGAGCAGATCTGGAACTAAATTACCATCTGACATTTAATTTTAAAGCAATGTGTTGAAGGAAAGTTGATGCATATCGATTTTATTCTGAAATCCTTTTACGTTTATGTCAGAATTTCTCAGATAAAATACGTTTGCACTTGGTCTGAAGAGAATATGTGGTTTCAAAAGCATCAGAGTAAAGGCAACTTGGGATATTAAAGAGCATCCTGCTGATGTGTTCTTTTGAAAAGGTTACCATCTAATCCAAAGGCAGAACTGTGGGCTGGTGACGTCACAGACAGCTGCCAGGCGGTGTGGGTTGATTCTTGAGCTTAGGAGTTGACTCAAAGTCATCCCGGACGGTATTATCTCTCAAACCAGTACATGTTAGATTTTTCTAACAGCAGTTCCCAAAGATAATTTAGAGGCTGACTCATCTTGAGACTTTGGCTATTCTAATGAGGCAAGGACACAGCAGCTTTAAGTGATTTGCTCCAAGGCACAGGGCATAAGCACTGTTGGTGACTGGGATCAGTGTACACAACCTACTGAGACCAAGAAGGTACACAGAAGTCAAAACGCAAAACATGTTGACTAATAAAATACTAGTTGAGCGGAAGGAACAAAGAAGGACGTCAGCTTCAGTAAATACGTTTTACGATTGCATTCTGCCATTTCATACGACTTGCTCGTGCTTTTCATCTGGGAACTGCTCCTAGCGTGCCAAAGATTGCCTTCAGATAGCGTCCAGCCTATTCACAAGAATAACAGCTGCAGTGCAGGCCGACCTCCACATTTTCTCAGTTTAATTTTAACACCATAAGAATGCTTCCTCCCTTCAATCATCTTTATAAAATCATGAAAGTACAATAAAAGCAGCATAGGGACAGAGATATAGCTCAGCAGCACAAGTACCTACCTGGCAAGCACAAGATTATGAATTTGATTCCCGGTACCCTAAGTAAATAAATAAATAAATGCAGGGTTAAAATTGCAGAATCAAATATATTCCCATAAAATTTCCAAGGTCGACCTGTTGACCAAAAGCTAACACCACTGTGAAATATTTTGAAATCCATCGCAATGCTAAGTAACAAAGTAGAAATTCAGACTCTAAGGGTAAATTGCAAGTATCAATCTCCAATGTACAGGAAAAGTACAATTTTTAAAATCCAAAAGCAAGTAAATTGGGAAAGACCTATGCTGTGTTAAGAGTATATTGATAGACAGAGTAAAGTCTTATTCATGAAATTAAATATATATTTACCAAGGATTTTCAGAGACATTTAGCAGAGTCTATAAACCAGTAAGCTTCAGGTAAAATAAATAGTAGGAAGAAAGAGAAAATACTTTTTTTTTACCTCTCAACTCTTCTGAATGCTGTCTCATTGTTATGGTTTATGTCTAGTTGTCCCGCCAAAGCCTCATGGAGTCATTGGGCAGGGACTTCTAGAGTTTGAGACTTGATCCATGATCCCTGGGATTATAGGTTTTAGTACTGATGGTATTATGGGTGGAAGTACTTCTGGGATTATGGGTGTAGCCTAGGGCGGGAGCTAAGGCGGAGAGCCTGAATGTAATATAAAGAGAGACAGAGAGACAGACTGGAGCTCTAGCTGTTGCTGCTGCTCTGCTACTGTGTTTGGCTGGCTACCTCTGCTGCAATTTTGCTGCTGTTCTGCCTCCATGAACTGGATGCTCTCTGCTCTGTTCCACTCAGCCTTGGGCCAGCCGAATATGGACTGAAACCTCCACAAACTGTGAGCTAAATAAACCTTTCCTTCCTCCATTTTGAGTGTTGGGTATTTGTTCCAGCAACGAGTAAAAAGTAACTAATACACTCATCATTATCAAAGGTAAGTAGAAATAGCAACGACACCTAAACAACTAATATAATTTAAGTATGTGAACATTTTTAACACCAAATTGCAGTAATACTTTGAGAAACAGAGTTGAGTGTACTAGATCTATGATACAGATTAGAATGAACAGTCCCTTGCCAAAGGAGGAATGCCTTCCAACATGGGAGGCTTTGATGGAGATTAAGGTGCCCTGGGCCATCAGAACGGATGAGGTAGGCAGGAAGTAGACGGGCTCAGTGCCTATGAAAACTGAGTTTTACATATTATAGCTCTAAGAAAACTTCTCTTAAACAAAATAAAGCTACAGCTTTAGGAAAAATACAGTGTTTCTCAGCATTTTTGACATTCTTTGGATAGTGGTAGTCATGGAAACTTTCACATTTGCTGAGTGAATTAAGTTTGATCCATGGGTGCAGTTTCTTTCTTTAACTGTGAACATTATGAATAATTATTTATAAACTATGAATTCACATTAAAACATATGCATAACTTTCTCATCAGAAGGGGTACAAAGGGTAGAACTGGAGAAGCATTGCTTGTCATCATGTACTTTAAAAGGTTAGATAGCTAGCAATCACACATGAACACATAAAATATCATTAACTTTCAATAAAAATAAAAAATAAACCACAGAGTAATATCTCTTCACAATCTACAGAACCACTTGGTTTTCGAAATTTAAAAATAATAAGACCAAGTGTTGGTGAAGATTTTGAGAGTAGACATTTTGCAAATGGATGGTAGAAATATGAATTTTGATAAGGAGAATATGATTGTGTCTTATGTATTTAAAATAGATACTTCATCAAGTTACATTAATACAATGGAAATGTACTGCACCAGGTTCTTTCATAGTAGAAAAGATACACTACCTTCAGAGCATCCATGATGCATGGATTTTCACGCACTTGAACCAGAGCACCTGCCAATTAGACTGTGAAGAATAGGAAAGAAGTTTCATCTCCTGTGACTATGGAGGAATAGCTGAATAAGCAGCATCAAATATCATTTCGGAACTAATCCAACATGGCAACTACTGAATGCTTTATGCTACACAGCTGCCTGCCTTTGTCTCTTCAGATCCACCACCCAAACCAGCCCACCTCTCCTCTTATCATTACTTGCTTGACTTCATCTTTAAGATCAGAGATTCTTAACTCTTTGTGTGTTTGTGTGTGTGTGTGTGCATGTGTGCATATGTATCTTAGAACCCTCTGGAAAGCTACTGAAAACAACTCCCTCTCAGAACAACAGTTTGTAAAACCTTGATGTGTAGAATCACAAGGGAAACCAATTATTAAAATTGTTTAAAGAAACATGTAAGATAAATGATTTTCATTTAAAACATATTAAGTATCAAGATGTTATAACATGTCTAATTACTAATAACTTTGAATTAATGATGAGTTACATGATATTTTCATACACAGTATCAGCATTACTTTTAAAATAAGAGAAACTGCATCATGTTTATTAGCCAAAAATACATAAGGCTCCCACTAATAAGAAGCTGATTGTCATCATTTATAGCTGACACAAGCACTGTCTCATAGATGTTAGTGAAATTAAAGATACATGTTTACCTATCCAAAGCAGTAGACTAATGAGGGAAATGCAGATTAAATTCTAGAACATGTTCAGAAGCCAACTTCCCATAACAGAAATGCTTCTAAGCTGCCCTAGAAGCCTATAGTAAAAGCATAACTTCCCGTGCAGTGCTCTGAAGGTAGTGTATCTTTTCTACTATGAAAGTACCGGGTGCGGGGCTGGGGAGATAGCTCCGTGGCACAAGTGCCTGCCTGGCAAGTGCAAGGTCGTGAGTTTGAACCCCAGTCCCACCAAAAAAAAAAAAAAAAGAAAAAGAAAGTACCTGGTGCAGTACATTTCCACTGTATTAATATAACTTGATGAAGTATCTATTTTAAATACATAAGACACAACCATATTCTCCTCATCTAAATTCATAGTTCTACCATCCATTTGCAAAATGTCTACTCTCAAAATCTTCACCAACACTTGGTCTTATTATTTTCCAATTTGGCAAACCAAGTGGTTCTGCAGATGTGAAGAGATATTACTGTGTGCTTTATTTTTTATTTTCATTAAAAGTTAATGATATTTTGTGTGTTTATGTGTGATTGCTAGCTATCTAAACTTCTAAAAGTATCCCAATCTTTGGCCCAAATTATACTTCAATGTTTATGAAAGTATATTATTTATAGTGTGTAAACACCATTCCCACACGTCAGATTTGTGTAAAATAAGGACTTCCCACTGCTATGAAGTTTTCACTTCCATCATTTAACTGTTTTTAGTGGCAATTTTAACAGAAAAAAAATGTGAGATTCAATTTATTAATTTATTTTGCACCTCATGTGTTATGTGTTGTAAGCAGTCTTTGTTCATCCTAGCACATCTTCTTTACTTTCCTCAATATGTTTTATTCTTTGTATTATTTTACAGATCCAATTATGTAGATGATTCAATTGGGTCACATTTTTTAAGTAGTGTAAAGGTTATATAAACTTCACTTTGCATACATACATCACGTTTGACCACCGCACTTTGCTGAAAATAAATTCTGTTTCCTATGAAATTATCTCATTACTTTGGTTACAAATCAATAATCTGTTTGTGTGTTTAGTTGTATATTGACTGTTTCTCATCTGTCTGTCTGTATGTCTTTTCAGCAACGCCACAATTTTGTGACTTCTGATATTTTACAGTAAGTCACAAATAGAGACAGAATAAGGGCTTTCAGTATTTTAGGTATTTCAGCTACTTTCATTTCTCCACAATTTTTATTTTTTATGAGCAAATTGAATCTTATTTTAACACCATGCCATTTCCAATGTGTTTAAAATCCTTGAAAATCAGTGGGAACCCTGGTTCCCTGGGACATCCTGCCAGAGGTACTGAAATGGGTCACTTTTCCCAGCCAACCCCCAACCATTCTTCCAATATGAGTCCACATCTTCAGAAAAACAGTTCTGTCTTCAAGTCAAGTCTACTCCTCAGGTCCCTGGTTTTGCTTTCAAGGAAGGAAGTCAAAATATCTTAAACAGGGAACAAAAATCAGTTGTACTTCCACTTAGATTTGTGTAAGCTGGAGGGAGAGAAGGCCCCACCGAGGCCAGAGGCAAGGGCACAGCTGAGATGGATTACTTCCTTGTAGCTTTGTGAAAATTGGGAGAGGAAAAAAGTTCGTGCAGAAAAAAATGACTAAAAGAGCTTCAGAAGTGACGAATCCACTTTGATAGATGACAGTCTCTTCATTAACGGAGACTTCTGCTCCTAAACATTTTCAGGCCATATTGTTTGATGGGGTTTCATTTGTGAACGGTGGTTCTCTGCCCCACATCCTTGGCCTTGCCCTCTCCAGAGCTGACAAGAACATCCACAGCATATACTTCATGTACCTCCGATTCAGCCTTTTCATGGTCCTTCTGCTTGTCTGTGGGATTCTGGATGACGGTCTCTCTCTTTTAATGATGTGCCGCTTCAACGGGTGTGACAACATGCCTTCTATTGGTATGTAGTTCAATGAGTGGGTAATTTTGTTCCAGGATTTGTCACATGTGTGTTTTGGTTTCCAGGTTTGACTAAGCATAGAGCAGCCTCAGCAAAATAGGTGTGTTGCCTTAGTGATATCTTCTTTCTTCCCTGTCACTTGAGTCCACTGCACCAGTGACAAAAGTGTGAGCCACATTAGCAAAGAAGCCATCCACATGACCCCAAGGTCAATTTTTACCAGGTCACCTTCCTTGAGAATATACTCCTGGTCACCCTTCAAGAGAGAGAAATGGCACACACAGTTATTTACCGAAATGCTGGTAGGAGAGGCAGTACCTTTCCACATTTCCTTTTGTTTCTTGATGATGGTTCCTGTCTCTTCCATAATCATGGAGTCACCTTTCTCACACAGGCTCAATACTGACACACCTGAGCTGGATGCTTCCACCAAAGCTTGGAGTGCCCAGTTGGAGTTGTCACCCCCCATCTCATACTTGGTCACAACCAGGAATTCGGCGACAGTTTGCTCCTGCTGCTCATCCTCGCCAGACACCCTTCTACCACCACCACTGCAGCTTCCTTGCCCCTGAGCCGCTGACTCCGTTTCCCTTCCCAGCCGCAGGCTGTGGCCAGAGGCCCCTCCATGCACTGGGAGAGTGCCAGCAAGCAAGCGAGGGAGCTGGTGGGCAGCTCTGCAGGATCTTTAAAAGTAAGTCCAGGCTGAGACTACAGCTTAGGGGTAGAACACTGCAAAAAAAACAAAAACAAACAAAAAAAAAACTATTTTCCTTTTTATGACAGGGACAATTACATTAATGGAGTTATATTCATCTTTTTAAAGAAGGTAGATGTATCTGCATTGGTATGCTGTATTTTTCAGCAAATTCTTATGCATCATTCAAATTGTCTCTTTTTTAATTTAAGGCTTGTTGTAGCATTCTGTTGGCATCTTCTAAATACCTAAAATCTGATAAAACTTCTCCATTCTTTCTATCTCTTTCTGTCTTTCTCTTCTAACCCTTTTCTTTCTTTCTCAATTTAGCTAGAGAACCAATTTTTTGACATTTTTAATTAATCATCTATCACCTTTTAAAATTTCATGGCATTGCCTGATTATACTTCCTGGAGTGATGGCTTTTGTTTCCTTTCTTCTGCTCCTATGGGCAGTGTTGCTTTTCTTTGTCAAAATATTTAAGGTAAAAAACTGATGTCATTTATTGTACGTATTCATAGTTTACAACCTAAGCTTTTAAAATACAAATTTCTGCTTATCTGTTGCTTTATTGTCTACACATAAATTCTGATAGAGTTTTCAGTGTCTTGGGAATTAAAATATTTCCTGTGATTTTCTCTTTATCCCCGCTATTGCATGAAAGCACATTATTTATTTTGTAGCTAAGTAGATTTTATAGAATGTAGAGCTGTATTGGAAATAGCAGTATTGAATTTTAGTTTGTTTTCTTAAACAGTCTTCCTGTATGTTTCTGAGAGCTTTAAATTTGCTGACATTTTTATGCACCTGCATGTGAAATGCATTGGTTGGTGCACTCTTAATGAGTTTTTACCCTGCTTTAGTTGAGTGTATTGTATTTGGATTGTCAAACAGATAAAATGATTCCTAGTGTTGGTAAGCTCTCTATGCTTCTAGTGGAATTTTGTCTAGTTTTTCTATCAGTTCTTAAGGTGAGTAATTAAAAATCTAGTGTGACTGGTTATCTATTTCTATGACTATGTTTAGTTTTACTTACTGTGATTTGAGGCTCTTTTATTACAATACTTGATCATTATTATGCTTACCTAGTTTAAACATCTGCTTTACTGTTCTACCACTTCTTTTCTTCTTGGTAAAAATGCTCTATCACGTTCTGGTTCATATAATGTTATAATAGCAACTTGGGTTTCTTTTAAGACATTATGTATGTATGTATGGTAAATATTTTATCAAGCTGTATCTTGTTTCAATTGTCTCAATGAAGAGTCTTGTTGTTTCTTCTACAATACCAATGTCTAACCTATAAGTGCAGTTTATATATTTAATATTTATTGAAAATATTGATATGATTGAGTTTCTTTGTACTATAACATTAACAGTATTTCTCTCTCTTTAGATTTGGTTTCTCTGAAACTGGGCACACTGGTGCGTACCTGTAATCCCAGGTCTTGGGAGGCAGGAAACAGGCAGAACATTATGAGTCCAAGCCAGTAGTGAGACCCTGAACAGCCTGTTGACCCTTCCCTAAAATACAAAAAACAACGAACAAAAAAAGAAAAAAGAAAAAAAAAAAAAAAAAGAACAAACAAACCAAGAAGGTTTTGCTTTTCTTGGGGTCTTAATTTGTTCACTTATTTTGGATGTATCTTTTCCTTATTTCATTTTTGTGGCGCTGCAGATCAGAGCCAGGAGCTAGCACATGTTAGGTATTCTAGCACTGTGTTACGGTCCCAACATACTTGCTTTATTTTGGGTTATTTGAATTTGGTTTTATTTGAACTGTTGATTATTGGATCACTTTTCATTATATGTATTATATATAACAATTTATATATTATATATGTAATATATTATATATAATAATCTATAGAGATAACATTTTATTACTGCATGCATAATCTAGAAACATTTGTAACTAAATGGACCCATTCCTTTGTTTTCTGCTGACCTTTATGCTGATGTTGTCACATGTATCTCCCCTAAATATCCTGACTTCTCATTGCCTTTCCTCGCACTGCGGCACTGTTCTTTACCGTCCTATGACAGACATTGAGATCTCTCTGCAAGGCCAAACGCTGGGCTCTCCAGAATACACACATAAGAAATTCAGGGTGTAGATGGTATTACAGCTTGAGCCCAGGTGTCCCCTCAAAGCCCTCATGTGGTCAGCGCCTGCTTAGGCAAAGCCTAGCGGCCAGGGTTCGATGCCCAGCATGCTGTGCTAGTCTCACCCATGGGGTGCTTCGAGGTGGCGATTGAGACTGGGAGTGGTGGCACGCGCACCTGTAATCTGAGCACTTTGGGAGGTTGAAAACAGGAGGATCTGATCTACGTAGTGGACCCTGTAGACCCTGTACTAAATACAGCAAGAAAAAAAAAAAAAAGGTCTAATGTGGTGAGGTGGGACCTTTTCAGAGGTGGCTGGATCTAGAGCATGTGATACTGGGATCTATTCCTGCTGCAATTTTAGGCTCAGGGGCACTAGGATTAAGGGTGTGGTGTAACCCACCTCAAGTAGCCTGAGAGGGACAAAAAAGCTGTGGTCATCCCTTGCTTCATTTGCTGCCTTCTGCCTGCCATGAGCTGTTTCTCCTTTTCAGATTTTCTCTGCCATGGGCTACCCTCCCTGGGAGCCAGCCAACTATGAACTGAAACTGCTACAGACTATTGGTCAAATGAACTTTTTTTCCTTTAACTCTGGGTATTTGATACTTTGTCTCACTAAAGAGAAAGGTAACTAAGACAAAGCTAAAGCTTATACATGTTTTTTCACATATTCATATATTTATATAACATATATACCAAGTATATGTCTTATATTACATAGAGTAGATTTGTCCAGATCCTGGCTCAAAAAAATGACCAAGGAAATACTGAATCTTCTTTGATTTCAGGGCTGGATTGGTAGCGGTAAAAGTGGTGGCAGTGGAAGTTGTGGAGGTGATGGTGGTGGTAATTGTCACTCTAAATATGAAAAACAGTAGGACCAGGGACATAGCTCTGTAGAATAAGCACTTCTCTGGCAAGCACAAGATCCTGAGTTTAATCCCTGATATAAGGAAAGGAAAGAAAGAAAGAAAGAAAGAAAGAAAGAAAGAAAGAAAGAAAGAAAGAAAGAAAGAAAGAAAGAAAGAAAGATACACTTTAACCTCAGAGTTAAAACATAGCCCTCTGTGCCCTGTCTTGTGGATTCATAATGTCCCGTGGCCTATTCTCCACGTAGTGAGCAGAACCTGTGATTTCATCTAGCCAACTGAGTATGGCAAAAAGCATAAGGTTCACACAATTATAGTGATGTGATTACACCAAATTTACCCCGAGTTTTGCAGTAATTTCACTTTGACTCTGATAGCTTCAAAGAAAGCTGTCATGAATCCATATCTATAGAAGAATGAATTTTGCCACATTTTTGGGGGGAGGTGTGTGGGTGGAGTGAAAGCAAATACTTGACCAAGCAATCTCCTGATGAAAGCCTGGTCCTGAAAAAAATGTCCATTGCAATCTGTGGCACCACAGATTAACCTTAAAATTTGCTTAGACTCTGATCGCTGCAAATAAAATTTTAATTTCCATCCCTGCATTTATATTTAATGGTCATGGGAAAATATTTATATTACATGTCCATTGAATTTTTTTCTTCCTTCTTTTTTTTTTTTTTTTTTTTTTCGGGACAAGGGTTTGAACCCATGACCTTGCACTTGCCAGGCAGGCAGCTGCGCCACAGAGCTGAATCCTCCCCAGCCCTGAATTTCTTATAGCCATACTAATATTCAGATTGCAAAACTTGTATTCATCAATCTTTATTTCTTAGAATGTTTACATTAATTCTCAACTCACTTGTGTTAGTTACTTTTTACTCATTGCTGGGACAAATACCCAACACCCAAATTGAAGGAAGGAAAAGTTTATTTAGCTCACAGTTACTGGAGGTTTCAGCCCATATTTGGCAGGCTCCAAGGCTAAGCGGCACATGGCAGAGAACAGCAGTTCATGGTGGTGGAACAGCAACAATATGGTGACAGAGGCAGTCAACCAATCAGGGCAGCAGAGCAAAAGCACTAGTCTGTGTCTCTGTTGTTCTTTAAATTACATCAGGTTCTCTGCCTTAGCCTATCTGCCTCAGGCCACACCTACAATGCCCAGCAGTACTCAGACTGATAATCTCTAAAACACATAATCCCAGTGACTCATGAGTCAAGTCTCAATTTATAGAAGTCCCTGCCCCATGATTGCATGAGGCTTTGGGGGAACAACTAGACATAAATCATAACATCACTTAATGTCACTTTTATAATAAACTCTCTCAGCAACTAGGACACAATATGCAGCAAATAAGAATATGTCCTTTCTTTTATACATTTTTATATTTCATTGGGTCAAGATACACAGTAAATGAATAAGCAGATATGAAGTATCATATGCAGTGAGAAGTATCCAGAAAGCTACAGCAGGGACAGGTTTGCAGCTTCACTAGAACGTTCAGGCAACCCTTCTGCATATCCAAAGAACAAGTAACATTTGTTAAAAAGTAAAATCCATTGAAGCATGACTCTATTCAAACCCTAATTGGTTGTCCTTGCCACTAACAGTAAAACTGACATCCTTCATTGTGTGTGGAGGCTTATATTTTCCTCCCAATCTCTCTGTACACTTCTGCTCCTTCATCATTTCTTTCTGACTATATTAGCCTATACGTTGTTTCTCACTGTATTTTAGATCACGACTGTTACTCGAGTGCTTTTGAAGTAATGAATCTTTACCTTGGATTAAGATTCATTGCCTTCAAATTTTTCCATCCCCAGCTTACTTTCAACCACTTGCCAGTGACATTCCATTCCTGGTCTGTTTCTCCAGTCTCTGTCATAGCCCCTGCTTTCTGTCCTATCTTGTCATTTGTTGTATGATATGATCTTCTTTCCTTGTTGCTTCTTCCTCATTGGGATACCCACCCAAAGGTCGAGAGTAGTACCTCAAAACTCTTAAGAGCACTATCTTATTTTTCCAAAAATTTCTACGGTTTTGGGTAATATTATTTTTCCATTTTAAGGTGATAAAGTGATATTTGAAAGAGTCAAAGGAAAATTCCAAATGCCTTACTTAGACTTCCCCATGGATAAAGAAGAATATTCAGAGTGCTTTTCTCCTAAAGAAAGGCAAGAGCTTGCTATTATTTGTGTCTGGTTGTCCCCCCAAAGCCTCATGCAGTCATGGGGTGGGGACTTCTAGAGCTTGAGAATAACTCATGATCCACTGGGATTATGTGTCTTAGTACTGTTGAGATTATGTGTTTTAGTATTGTTGGGATTATGGGTGTGTGTACCTTCCCCAGCCAGAGGCGATGGCCCGGATGTATTATAAGAAAGACAGAGAAGCAGACTCTTGCTCTGTTACTCTCTGTTGCCTCTATTGCAATTGTTCCATTGCCATGAACTGCTGCCCTCTGCTATGTGCCAGTCTGCCTTGGAGCTGGTCAAGCATGGACTGAAACCTCCAGTAACTGTGAGCTAAATCTTTCCTTCCTTCATTTTGGGTGTCGGGTATTTGTCCCAGCAACGAGAGAAGAGTAACTAAAACAGAGCTCAATACTGATACGTGTTACATTTCAGATGCTGTGGAATTTGCACGGCACATAGAGGGATGGAGGAACACACATTTAAAATACCTTTGTTTGCACCTCATTCAAAATGCCATGTGAGCATAAAGGAGAAAGTTAAGACACTGGGATTGTAAACAGTCAACACATTAACAAGAAGTATCATCTCTGCATTTTAATAACTGTGCTATAATAGTTCCAAACAAAAATAATGCATATAAATATTTCAATGTGATAAGGGTACAGAAAAATCCTATCTTTTGCATTTTTTTATTAGAAAATGTATGTAAAATGAACACATCACATGAACAGAAAAGTAATTCCTTATGGAGTTTAGCCTCCACCGTAAAAACACTAAGCAATCTTTCCTTCTAAAATTAAATTTCCATTTGGTGTTTTGATAAAAATGTTTTCTTAATTTTTCTTTCTTTAAATGAAGCACATTTTAAGAAAAAATAAATACTGACCCTAAAATAAGTTATTTAATTACCTTCCATTTGCCTCTCAGATTTAGTTTCCAAACCTTTCTCAGCTCTCCAATGTCATCTGCAGTCTGTGCCGCATGCACAGTAGCGTTAGTGGCTTTGTGTCCTTCAGGTTTGAAACGAAAGAAAGTAAAATTTTTTTTAAAAAAAGAAGCCTGCCGCTTGTTAGAGGTGGGTTTTGATTATAGTCAAAACTTTTGACCTTTTTGCTAATGGGTACAAAGGAAATTACAAGTCAGATAACAGTTGTTCCAAGCCCAAACTAAAACAAACACACGTAATTAAATCATGACCCGAGGCACAGGCTGGCACAGCAAGCAAAGCAGGCAGAGCAAGGTTCATGTAAAGGGGTGCGTAGGTCTGATCCCTGCTTAGCCACCGTCTGGAGCCTTGGGCAAGGCACTTCTTCCTGACCTCAGTTCCCCATCTGTTTGCAACTCATCTTGCTCCAGAAAGTATCCACGAGGTAGTGTCTGAGCGGGTAAAAACCACAACCATACTTTTATTCCACATGAATGAAAAAACCCATTCATTCAGCTAGGCCGTCAACAGCAAATGGAGGTGTACTGTGCTGTGCATTCACATTCAACAGCAGCACTGCTAGTGCCTTTGGTTGGTAATACAGTGGCTATCGCTTTGCCGCCATATTGGATTTTGGTTTTAGTGCTATTCTGGAAAAGACTACCAACCCACTCATCTTACCCTTCTGTGATTTTGCCTGACAGAACTCCAACTCTCTCTGCAGGCCTTAGCTGTATGCTGAGAGTAAGTGTGCATAGGGCAAGACAAAAAATGATGCTGTGTATTCTGCCATTAACTGCCTGAGTTCTAACTTTATTCATTCATTTACTTGCATGGCCTTTAAGGATACCCAGAAATTCTAGCACAGATTTATTCCCTTTCATCTTCTCTTCCATAAGTAGTCTACAACTTCTCCCTCCTCAGGACCTCTAATCCTGCCTCTACTTCCAGGTAGTGCCTTAGGATCACATTTTACTGACAAAATGAAAATAACTGGAGACAAATCTCCCAAAATTGGCTTTGCCTCTTAGGGTTTCACTTTCATCCTGGTTAAGATGAAAGCCAAGGCTGAGGCAGGAGGATCGCTGTAAGCTCAAGGCAAGCCTGAACTACACAGGTAATCGCTGTCTCAAAAAACAATACACAAATTAACAACAAGAATGAAAATTAAGCTCCTCTATATGGATAATCAAACTGTGGAAGAGTATAGCTCGTATTCTCTCAAGGATTCAAAGTCAGGGCTCTTTCAGAATTCTTAGGACCATTTGTGTACTATTGGATCATATCTGTTAGCTTAGAAGTACACTTCTCAGCTTTAAAATATCACAAAGTTCCCCATTTGACTCTATAATTTCTTCTAATTTCATTTTCCTCTGTAGCATCTTTTTCTTTTAAAAAATGTCTGTATGTTACATCTCCAAACAGTCTACAGTTTTTTCCTCTCTTAAATCTCAATGTTCAGTTTTTCAGCCCAAGTCACTGAAATTTCTCCTTTCAATGGTAAACCTGCATCTCCCTGCATATAACATAGTTTACCCACTCTTTGACACTAACATATGGTCTTGATTTCTTGGATACTTCTCTTACTATTCTCTTTCAATGTCATTTGCAACTTCCTTCCATTTTCTTTTCTTAACCCCTTTGCATGCTAAATTCTCCAGACAGTGTGAAATGTCTCAGACTTCCGACCTTCCTACACTGACTCTTACATGCGTGTCCAAACCGTGCTGACCTTCTTCAGATCCCATTTTTCTGAGTGAAAATGAATTGTCTTTACTCAGAAATATAAAATATAATAGGATCATAAAAATATATAACATAGGTAATATGTGCATAAAGAACAAAGGTTTGTTTTTAAAATATTATTTTTATAACATTAAACAGAAATCAAAAGTAATAGTCAGGGCATATTGCAGTTTGCACATTTGATCTGGATCCCTTCCAAGTCTAAGGTTTTAGATCTGATCTCTGGCATCACATACCCAAAATTTATGCCTTTGGTTCCAGCCTTTTTTGTAGAATTTCACACTTACTAACACAATTGTATACTACACTCTTTCACATGGATAATTAATAGAAATGCCAGGGATACTATTTCTAAAACTAATGCTGCTGAATGTATTCTTTTAGGTTCTGCTTCATCTGTTTAAGGTCAATCCAAACTTTATATATATCAGGCAAAATCATTCCTGAATTTTCTCTTTTTCCCATACCCAGAAAATACTCCTAAAATGCAAAGAAACAACCACTTTTTACATGATAATCATTGGAATTTTGTTAAAAAACCTTGCCTCATCTTAGGAGAATGCTTTCCTCCCTCTCCGAATGTGTTTGTCTACTATACCTCTGCCCAATGATGGCCTATGTATAAGCAGAGGTATAGTAATGGTACCATCACCGAATCCCCTAGTGGTACTGCAGCTCACTTCTATGAAAGTCAGAATATTTACAGGAGCCTAGAAGGGTGCCCATAAACTGAGCTTGAGCTCTGCTTCATGACACCTGACAACCGACCCCATGGGTTCATTCTGTTCTCCTCAGATGTAAGGTTTTCTTCTCACAGAGTTTGCCAGCTGCTATCCTCCCTCAATGTGTACATATTTTGTTCATTGTACCTCAAATGCTTGTTCAGAAAATAATGGTAATGTGCTGGGTAAACTTTCCACTCTTTACAGCTTATGTATTAACCTTAGGAAGAAAGTTAGATATTTATTTTTCTTCTGACACTTGGCCATCTTTGCCTCTTTTCCAGACATAAACAGAAACACCTAAGAATATTGCTGCAGTCAGTTCAATGAAGCTGACCTATCCTTAAATAACCCTTTCCCAAATTGTGCATATGTTATTTGTAATATTTTTCCTTATCTGGTTAATAGTATTCAGATGTACAAAAAGTAATCAGCAAATTAATGATTATAATGTGAACTTTACAGTGTGAGATCCATACATAACTAATCCATGATAATTTCACGGAAATTATAATCTGGTGGAGAAAATAAGCAAGTCTGGTTAATAACAGGCTGCACTCAAATATAAAATATATATATATAAAATTCTACACAACCATGGGAGGAGCTGGGAAGTTTTGAATATATTAAAGGTCATTGTGAAACCTGACAAATTCTGAGGAGCAGTAACAGATGAGGGGACAGATTAAAGAAAGGCAAAGTTAAAGTGGACTTGTTAGAACACACTCCCAGTGTTCTCCTAAGGAGAAGTAGCTTTCAAATACAGAGGTGCCCCTGATACCTATATCCTGCTATTTAGCACCAGAGATAAATTTTAGTTTATGTCCAAAGTTATACTTGAGACCCTTGAGATTTTTTCACACTAGAAGCTAAAGAAAAGTAGCCATAAATCCAAGTGTTTTCACATTTGGGGTCCAAGTAATATTTCTACTGACTATAACAGCACACTGTCAACACACACACAACACACGCACACACACACACACACAATCACACTCATACGCAGATAGGGAAGGAAGTGTCAACAGTATACTACTGAGAAGAAGTCATTGATCCTGAAGTAGGAAACACATTTGTTCTATAATCCTTGAAATCCACTCAAAATTTTTGTCAACTATTTTAGAAAACTATCTCTACTGTTTGCAGTGGTATTTTTCCTTTTAAAAATATAATTTTAAGTTAGCGTGCAATAAAGTTCTTATTTTGTATTTATATTCTTCCAATTATTTGACATTTGTACAGATTTTCAAAACCACGGATACAACCAGAAAATAAAATATTAAAATTAGTCTAATAAACCTGGGTACAAGTCTGCTGTTGGGTATGAAACTGCAAGTATTTCTTCCTAGTATATAGCTTGTCTTCATTTTCTTATCAGTGGAAGGAGTCGCAAGAGGAAAATTCATAACAGGAAATTAGCACATCAGAAAAACAGAATAGGCAAAAACAACCTAATAGTGCCTCCCCAAGACTTCCCAGTAGTTTCTTTGAGCCTAGCTGCCCATCCTAACCCTAAGGCCACCAGGGAGATGTGACCAGTACAGTGATCTGCAGAAGCCCTGTAGAGCATTACCCTGTGCCAATCCACCGTCCAGAGAGCCTTGCACAACTCTCCAGCCCTCACTTATCTTTTTGAACTGCAGCTGGCCTTCTCCTTAATAAGCTAGAAACCGCATTGGACCCACGCAGAGGGAGTGTTGATGAGTGTACTCTGTCCTCCCATTCTCCTGGGGGCCTTGCTGACTTGCAACCTGCCCATCTACCATCGCTGCAAAGAAAGACTAAAGGAAGGAACAAAAGACAACCTCCAATCTCTAGCCCACCCAAAACAAGTCCAAAAGACAAGCTCATAGAACAATTTGCAAGTCGCACACATGGAATTTCTGAGATAGAAACTGAAGTAGAGAAACAGCTTCATCAGACTATGGAAGAAGTCAGGTCAGAAATAATCTCTCAGGTCAAAAAGGAAATGAAAACAATCATGAAGGAATTGCTCCATACATCTAAGGATAACAGGGATAAAAATTGGGAGAAATAGGGAAATGATGGAAACATTAGATGAACACTACAGGAAAGAATTAGAATGTATTAAACAAATAGCCAGGACATTAAGAATTCCATTAAAAGCTGGCAAGACCACTTCAATGAAACAGAAGACAGAATTTGAGACCTTGAAGATAGGATTACAAGCAGTGAATAAAATTGACAAACCACTAGCCAACCTAATTTTAAAAAGGAAAGAAAAAATTCAAATTCATGCAATGATGAAAGAAGAGGGGGAAATCACTGCAGCCCCTATAGAAATTCAGAAGGTTATCAGTACTTGTTTACAAAAATCTTTGCTTTCAAAGAATGGAAAATTTAAAAAAACAAACAAACAAAAACCCCGACAGATTCCTAGATACATATGAACTACTAAAGCTGAATCAAGAAGGTATAAAAATTCTGAAAGGCACAGTATCAGTGAATGAAATTGAAAATGCAATTAAAAAAAAAAAAAAAAAAAGCTCCCAGCAAAGAAAAGTCTAGGCCCTGGTGGACTCACAGCTGAATCCTACAAGATATTTTGGGAAGATCTAATGCAAGCTCTCCTCAGAATCTTCAATGAAACTGAAATGACAGCAATTATCACAAACTTATTCATGGAGGTAAGTATTACTCTGATATCAAAACCAGAGAAGGACCCAACTACAGAAGACAACCACAGACCAATCGCTCTAGTGAACATAAATGCAAAAATCTTCAACAAAATACTAGCAAATGGAATTGAGCAAATCATCAAGAATATTATATGTCACAACTAAGGGGAATTCATCTGAAGAATGCAGGGATGATTCAACATATGCAAATAAATAAATGTAATATATCGTATCAAAAGAGCCAAAGACAGAAATAACATACTTATCTCAATAGAGGCAGGAAAAGATTTTGACAAAGTGCAGCAGTCATTTATGTTTAAAACCCTACAGAAAACAGGAATAGATGCTCCATATTTTAAACTGATGAAGGCCATATACAACAAACCAAAAGCCAAAATCATTCTAAATGGACAAAACTTGAAATCCTTCACTTTAAAGCAGGAGCAAGACATGGATGCCCACTGTTACCAATTCTGATCAATATAGTTCTGGAAACATTAGTCACAGCAATTAGACAAAGGAAATAAATAAAAGGAATAATGACTAGAAAAGAAGTGAGATTATCATTCTTTTCAGACGATATGATTCTATACGTAGAAGACCCCAAAAACTGGACTAAGAGACTTCTCAGTTTAATAACCAAATTCAGTAGGGTAGCAGGATACGAAGTCAACCCTCAAAAATCAACAGTATTTTCATACACAAACAATGAACACAACAAGAGTGAAATTATTGAAACCATGCCTTTCACAATAAAGCCCTCAAAATGAAATACTTAGGAATCAATATCATAAAGGAGGTAAAAGATTTATACAGTGAAAATTATAATAATCTGAAAAAAAGAGATCAAAGAGGATCTCTGAAAATGGAAAGATATTCTTTGCTCCTGCAAAGGAAGAATCAACATTTTGAAACTGGTAATACTCCCAAAATTGTTATATAAATTCAATGCAGTCTTAATCAAAATATCATAAGTATACCTCACAGATTAAAAAAACATATTAATAAAATTCTGGAACTAGAAGAGAGATAGACTGCCAAAAACAATTCTGGGTAACAAAGGAAAGGCAGAAGATGTCAAAATCCTTGCTTGAAATTATATTGCAAAGCTACTGCAATAAAATCAGCACAGTACTGGAAAATGAAAACATGCTTGAAGATCTATGAACTAGACTAGAAGATGCATTTGCAACTATAAACACACTCAGCCACCTTATCATTGACAAAAGACAAAACATGTTCTTTGGAAGAAAGATAGCCTCTTTGATAAATAGTGCTGGAAATACAGGCTTTCCACATGCTAAAGGAGTAAAATAGACTCATGCTACAATCATACACAAAGCTACCACGAAAATGGATGAAATATTTAAATATTAAAATTAAAACACTACATCTTCTGGAAGAGAAAATAGAAATTTTAAGGACATAGGAGTAGGTAAAGGGTTCATAAAAAAAGTAACAAGTTATACAGGAAGTACAATTTGGATCTCCTTTTGGGGGAATCTCTTTGTGAAAAGATTCTTCATAGCAAAATAAATCACCAAAACACTAAAAGAAACCTCACAAAGTGGGAAACAATTGTAGCAGACTATCTTTCAGACAAAGGACTTCTATTTAGAACATTTAAGGAAGTTTTACAAATCAGAGCATCCAGGCCTGGCCTGTGAATGGGATGATCTGGGGCCTGCCAGAAACTTATTCAACCCAGCATCCAGGTCCACCATGAGAGTGGAACCACTCACGGCCCACCTGAAACTCATTCAACCCAACACCCAGGTTTAGTGAAACTTCATCCATTAGATATGCCTGATACGGAATCCTGTGACAGAGCTCCCCACATAGAACTAGAGGAAAAAACCACCCACCTGACTCAGAAGCTGAATATCTTGGTGGAGTGGCTTAGCAGGCTCACTTCCAAGGGCTACAGCACAAGAAATGGGGCACAGTAGCTAGACTGAAGCCAAACCCACCCGGATGAATATGAACTTGGTAAATCCGGACATAGAGCTAAAGTTAGAATTCTACCAAAGTTCTATGCCAAAAGTCAGAAGACAGTGTTATACAAAATGACAGAAAAAAAAAAAGGAGTAAAATGCATTATCAGGCCCTGAGTCTAACCAGAACAAATGCAAATGACAAAGCATAGAAGAAACTGGAAATCACATACCTGAAATCTCCAAAATAATAGTATCTGAAGAAAAGAAATAACTGTAGAAAGGTATAGAGGAAATCAGGTCAGAAATAGTTTCTGAAATAAAAAAGAAATTATAGCTCTAATGAAAGAAGTACTAAGTGCTTCTAAAGAAGACACTGATAAAAAAAAGTAGAGGAGACGAAAAATAATGGAATCATTGAATGAGCAATATAGGAAAGTAATAAAAATGGAGGAAGCAAATTCAAAGTGCTATATAGAAAATTAAAACCTTAATCACAGCTGGCAAAACTGTCTGAATGAAAGTAAAGATAGATTTTTAGACCTTGAAGACATTGTTGCAGCTAGTGAAAAGATAAGAAAAGATCTCTTAAAAACAACTAAGATGTAAGAAAAACATAAATCAACATCTGTAAGACAGTGCAAAGATGAACAACGTAAGATTACTAGGCATCAGTGGAGAAGGCAGAAGTTGATACAAATGATATAAAAAGAATATAGACAGAAGTAATAGCACAAAACTCCGAAAATATAAGGGCACAATATGACATTCAGAGAACGGAAGCATATAAAACTCCAAATAACATCAACCCAACTAAAAACACACCCAGAAATATAATAATCGAGATCCCAGAAATTCAGCACATGAACAGTATGCTAAAAGTGACGAGAGAGTAGAAACAGATCACATTTAAAGGAAAACCCATCCGAATAATGGCTTATTTCTCTTCACAAACCATCAAGTCAGAAAGAGCACGGAGCAAAGTGCTACAAGTCTTGCAAGAAAACAAATTCCAACCGACTGATATATCCTGCAAAACTCTCTTTCAAGTTCAATGGAGAAATGAAATTCTTCCATGACAAAGAACAACTAAAGAATTTAAAGATGACAAAACCAAACATACACAGACTACTAAAAGATATCTAGAGTGGGATCAAAATGACCACAACTCCAAGAATAAGAATGGAAGGAACCCATCAAATAGGGCAAAAAAATAACACAGGAGAAAAAGAGGTATACAACAGCAGCCTTTCAATTATTCTTTTGTAGACAGCAGCAAAATATTTCCATCAGCATATTCCACAAATAGGTTTCTCCTGAACTCAGTGGGTCATTATTCTGTCTGGATCTACGGGATGGAAACTGCAGTAGCTCAGTCCCACAGGTGACATCTTGCCACCAGTAAGCATCATGCACACTGTCCATATCCACAACATAATGGAACATTGTGTGACATTTCATTCCCACTGTTAGAAGTGGTGGTCATGTATTTGCTATTTCAGTCTTTATGTTATGTCTTATTCTTAGTAAACCTTACTATCAAGAAAACTTTCTGTTAGTTTATATTTTTGTATATATTAACATGTTCAAATACTATGTGGGTACTTTGAATTGATCACAGATTTGTACACATGATACAATATTATGGCCTCTTTGTTAGACTCACAATTTAATTTTAATTTTAGAATAGTATTTTCAAATATTTAACTTCATTTTAATTAATTGATATTTAATTAATTTTCTTGATATTGTTTAACTTTAATTTTTGTTTTATGATTTATACCGTATCTTTGACTTGCAATCTACTTATAAGGCATGGTATCGTATTTACTTCTAGTATGAGAAACTTTAAAAAATATATTTTCATTTCCCATTGACTTTATATAAGTTCTT
The DNA here is from genome assembly GCA_004027025.1 of Myocastor coypus. Lineage (NCBI taxonomy): Eukaryota > Metazoa > Chordata > Mammalia > Rodentia > Myocastoridae > Myocastor > Myocastor coypus. The sequence goes on from PVJA010000480.1 coordinate 115,334, forward strand.
CCTTGTCTTTTACATGCACACACACACACACACACACACACACACACACACACATATCCATGAAAAAAGTATGTATATAAGCTGACATAAGATTGGTAACTATTATAGAAATCATCAATGATCTTTTAAAGGGTTTCATATAATGTAATTATATTTTACATAGTCTTGCATAGCTACTATAACTACCTCTTTATTCTTTACCCAGGATCATACAGCAATTTCTCTTGTCTTCTGGATTATGGTCTTTGTTTTTTTTCTATATGCTAAGTCTGGAGATACTAGAATACTTTGAATAAATTTTTTTTTACTTTTATTTTTCAAAGGTGTGTTGGCTAAGTATAAAGTTCAATGAGAACAGATTTTTTCAGCCCTTTGAATTAATTAGAATAGCTTCTTAGCCACATTTTTTCTTCTAATGTTGAATAAGATGCTATTTAATTTTGCTTTTCCATAGCTAATATTTGTTTATGTATATGCTTTAATGATTTTTTCCTTACAGTTAGTTTTGAACAATTTCATTTTTTGTGTATCTTGGTATGATTTCATTCATATTGCTTGTGCAAAAAGAAATTTTTTGGAAATGTGCTACAATTTCCACTAAATTTAGACATTGTAAATCTTTAAATATTTATTGTCTGCCCCTTCCTACTTTGAAAATTCTAATCATAGAAATATAAGGGGCTGGGGCTGCGGAGATACCTCAGGAGTACACGTGCCTGCCTGGCAAGAGCAAGGTCCTTAGTTAGATCTCTGGTGCCAGAAAAAAAAAAAAAAAAAGAAATATAAGTTTCTTGATTTCAGCACAAAGTAAATTATTCTATGATTGATCTGTAAATTCATTCTTCTTCATTTTTATTTTAGATAATTTTATTATTATATTCAAGTTTGTAAATAATTTATTTACAATATGCAATCTATTTTTAATTTCATGTTATTTTCATTTCAGAATTAATTCTCTAAAATTCATTTTTTCTTCATCTTCTATCTTTCACATTTCAATATATGTCTACAATTTTAATAAGCTATATAATTGTTGATCTTTTTCACTTTTGTCTTTCTGAGACAGGGTCTCACTATGTAGTTCAGCTTGGCCTTGAGCTCACCTTTGTAGCTCAGCCTGGTCTCGAACTCACACTGATCCTCCTGCCTCAGCTTTCCAAGTGCTGAGATTTTCAGTAAAGTTAATGAAAAAAAAAAAAAAAAAAAAAGTCAGGCCTCCAAAATTCAAAGACCTCATCCAAAAATGTGCATCTGAGATGAATATATACTTCATAATTCACAAACGAAGAAATATAACTGTCAAAGAAATAAATAGAAGAAAAACTGTTCAACATCATTGTTCACATAGAAGATGTAAATTAAAACAAGTTGGAGATAATCATTTTGCTCCAGAAAGAATGGCCATCATCAAGAAGTCAACCCATAACAAATGCTGCAGGCAGACCACCCACTAAGGGCCACCCTCTTGTCTCTCTCCCAGACAGCAGCTTTCATTCCTCCATTAAATATATTCTGCTCATTGAAAATAAATTGCTGGAGAGTCTGTTAAGAAAGAAGTGCTTCTCCACTGCTGGCAAAAGCGTACACTGGCCCAGCCATTGGAAATTAGTACGGAAGGGCCGGCTCGATAGCTCAGCAAACTAAGTGCCTACTTAAGTCAGCAGAGGGACCAGGCAGGCTAAGTGGGCCATCAAGACCTGGTGTTGCTGGCTTTTAAGCCTGGAATTCCAGTGCTGGGGAGGCTGAAACAGGAGGATCACTACAAATTCAAGCTGCATTGGGATCCTGTGTCAAACACATTTAAGAAGAAAGAAAGAAAAAGAAAAGAGAGAGAGAGGGAGAGAGGGAGACAGGAAGAGAGGGAGAGAGGGGGACAGGGAGACAGGGAGAGAGGGAGACAGGGAGAGGGAGAGAGAGAGAGAGAGAAAGAGGGAGAGAAGGAGGAAGGAAGGAAGGAAGGAAGGAAGGAAGGAAGGAAGGAAGGAAGGAAGGAAGGTAGGAAGGAAGGAAGGCTGGTTGAAGGTCTCATTAAGGCTAATGACCTTTGGAAGCAACCCAAATGCCCATCAAGAAAGGAATAAATAAAAACGATACGATATTTTTAAGCCATGGAGTATTATTCAGCTATAGAAAATACAAATTTGAGGGTTTTGTAGACAAATGGATGCAGCTAGAGACTATATTGGTAAGTCAGAGCCATGTGTGCAAACATCGTATTATCTTGCTAGTGGGAGGCCCTAAAAGAATGATTAAAACCTAACAGATATAATAGATACTATGAAAGGGAAATAAATTGTTAAATGGAGAGGAAAAACTGGGATGAGGAAAAGGACAAATGAAGACAAAGGGGAAAGATATATTCAGCAATATTTTGGATAATTGTATTGTTGATTTCTGCTGGCCTTTTGAAAGGAAAAGTTAATTCTTAAAATATTTTTTTCTTTGTATACTTGCATTTTTATAACTTCCTTGTTTCCTTGTTATTCTTCTGTTTTGTTTTGTTTGATGTTAATAGAACTTTATTTTTATTTATTTTTTTACATTTTTGTTTTGTTTTGTTTCAACAAATTTTACACAATTTACTTCTGGTAATCTGAACAACTAGTTTCAAGATGATATCATGTAATACAGCAACCTTTGCTTTGTTTAGTGAAATATTGTGTCGTTTCTAATGTTTTTAAATCACTATTTTATATTGCTTAAAAATAAAATAAAATACTCACAAAGAGAATGCAGCACATCATCCAGAAGATGATAGGTCACGATAAAGTGGGATTCAGTCAGGGATGCAGACATGGTTTAATATATACAAATCAATAACTGTAATATACCATGTAAATGGAGCAAGAACAAAAATCACATTTTCACTTTAATCATTGCAGAAGAAGCATTTGACAAAATTCAATATCTATTCATGGAAAAGAAAAACAATGTAGAAAATAGGAATAGAAGATCTTTATCTCAACCAGATAAAAGTCACCTATGATAATTGCTGGCTGGAGGGAGGCTGGAAGCTTTTCCATTAAAGTCAAGCACAAGACAAATACATCTGCTATCAACACTTTTGCTTTAACAAAGTTCTCCAAACATTAGCTAAAGCAGTAAGAGAAATAATGAGATTATAGATAAGGAAAGGAAAAATTAAATTATCATTGGTTGCTGATGACATGGTCCTTTCTATCAAAGAAAGCCCCAAAACTCAGTTAAATGACTCCTAAGACTAAAACACAATTTCAGTAGTGTAGCAGGATTCAATTCAACATTCAGAAATCAATAACAGTCCTGTATTTCAGTGATTAAACTCACTGAAAGGGAAATAGAGAAATAACATCCTTTAGAGCAGCATCAGGAAAAATAAAATTCTTAGGAAATGAAAGATCCTCTACTGTGAAAACAATAGTGTTTTGAATAAGCAGACATTTCTTACAGGATCCTAGAATTCATATGGAACCAGAAGAGACCCAGACTAGCTAACAGAACTCGGGGCAAGTGAACATCAGATTTCTGGGCTTCAAGTTACATTACAAGGGTACAATGACAAAAACACTATGATATTGGCAATACCCTCCCCTAAAATCAACAGACTCATGGATCTTTAGCACACTACAGAAGACACAGAAACAACTTTTAACACACTCAGTTATGTTAGTTTTGAAAAGAGAACATGTCAGGGCCAGAGAGATAGCTCAGGGACACAAGAGCCTGCCTGGAGAATGTAAACTCCTGAGCTTGATCCCCAGTTCTGCAGAAAGAAAAGAGAAGAAAAGAAAAGAAAAGAAGGAGGGAGGGAGGGAGGGAGGAGGAAGGAAGGAAGGAAGGAAGGAAGGAAAGAGAGAAGGGAAGGGAAGGGAAGGGAAGGGAAGGGAAGGGAAGGGAAGGGAAGGGAAGAGAAGAGAAGAGAAGAGAAGAGAAGAGAAGAGAAGAGAAGAGAAGAGAAGAGAAGAGAAGAGAAGAGAAGAGAAGAGAAGAGAAGAGAAGAGAAGAGAAGAGAGGAGAAGAGAGAATGACACAAATCCCTTCACTGGAAGAAACAGGGTCTTTAACAAATGTCCCTGTGCCAAAGCATGAACATAGACTCACATCCCTCATTACACAGTAAACTAAAATTAAAATGGATCAAAGAGCTAAACATTAGAACAGAAATATTTAATCTGCTAGAATAAGACAGAACTCTTGAAGACATAACTATAGGTAAAGACTTGCTTTTTGTGTGTGCAAGGTATCACTACACAGCTCGGACTCATAGTGATCCTCCTGATGTCTGCCTCCCTAGTGCTGAGATGGCGGGTGTGTGCCACCACGACCAAATTCCATCTCTGGCTCAGTTCTCCTGCGGGTGGGGCTGGCTCAGCGTGTGGTGTCAGGAATTGAACCCTGGCCCCTGTGCTAATCTAAGCAAACACTTAGTCTACTGAGCCAAACCACCAGCCCTAATGTAAGTAAAGACTTTCTGAACAAAACCCCGGTTGTACAAGAAATAATATCAAGAATGACAAACTCTATCTCTTCCAATGAAAGAACTTTTCCACAGTAAAGAAAACCATGAACACACTTAAAAGAAACCTAAAACTGACTACTACTGAGAATTATTTAAAAACTCAAAGAAATTAACACAAAAATTTAAAGACCTGACCCACAAGTAGACATCTCAAGTGAATAGACACTTTTCAAATAAAGAAATATAAATGGCCCATACATACATGAAAAAATGTTCAAACTTGCAGGACATTTGAGAGATGCAAATTAAAACAACACAGAAATGCTCTCACTCTAGAAAGAATAGCTACTATCAAGAAATGAACCAATAGCAAATCCTGGCAAGGTTGTGGCTAGAGAAGAACACTTCTCCACTGTCATTAGGACTGTAAACTAATGCAACCACTCTAAAAATCAGTGTAGAGATTGCTCAACAAACAAAAAGTAAAATTTCCATTTAACTTGGTTATCTACCTGCTAGGTATTTTCCCAAAAGAGTTAAAGACATCACACATCAGTGATGTAAGTAGAGCTATGGTTATAGCAGTGACAATCATAATCGTTAAATCTTGAGAACACCCTATAGGCCATTCATCAACACATGACTAGAATTTAAAATGTGGTATTTATATACAATGGAGTACTATTCAAATATGATAAACTAAGCATTTGTTGTTAAGTGGATGCAGCTTGAGACCATGATGTTAAATGTTAAATGTTACATGTTACATGTTAAAGGAAGTACACACAAGCCTAAATACCACGTGGCTTATCTTCTGGAAGAATTTAAAACATACCTAAAG